>JAJJMC010000520.1:0-40400 GCA_023531435.1 Papaver californicum | reverse complement strand
ATTTTCTATACATGACTTGCATTGGTAAATCATGATTAAGTTTAATTCTCAAATTTTTTATAAGCATGTATATATTTTTCTTTCTACACCTTATAGTTATCACCCTTTAATTCAGGAATGTCACAATTGACATCAGAAATATTGAATTATGTTTCTTAATCTACCCACAGGAATTAAGAAATGAATATGGTTTAATAGTTTCATCATGTAGTTTATGAATCTAATTTGAGTAGGACTTTAGCCCACAGGCAAGTTTTATGTCAGTATATTCATATTTTCTATACATGACTTGCATTGGTAAATCATGATTAAGTTAATTCTCAAATTTTTTATAAGCATGTATATATTTTTCTTTGCAGCAATTTTAACTGGAAATATTTCTGATGTCAATTGTGACATTCCTGAATTAAAGGGTGATAACTATAAGGTGTGGAAAGAAAGAGTGCTTTTACAATTGGGGTGGATGGATATCGACTATGCTATTCGGAAAGGCGAACCACCTAGCATAACTGAGACTAGTACTCTAGATGCAGTTGATCTTTATGAAAAATGGGATCGATCTAATCGTCTCTCAGTTATGTTCATAAAGACCAAAATTTGTGCTTGTATTCGGGGTTCTGTCGATAAGCATACTAAGGTTAAAGATCTCCTTAAAGCCATTGATGAACAATTTGTAAGTTCTGACAAAGCTCTTGCTAGCACCTTAATTATGAAGTTTTCATCCATGAGGCACAATGGGTTTAAGAATGTGCGTGATTATATCATGAGCATGAGGGATATTGCGGCCCAACTTAAGGATTTGGAAGTTACCATGTCTGATTCTTTCCTAGTTCATTTCATTTTGTGCACTCTTCCTCCACAATATGGCCCCTTTAAGATATCTTATAACACACATAAGGATAAATGGTCAATTAATGAACTTATGACCATGTGTGTTCAAGAGGAGGGGAGATTGAGGATGGAAGAGGGCGAAAAGGTGAACCTTACTATTACTTCTTCTTCAAAGAAGAAAAGGGATCACAATAAGGAAAGTGGAAAGCTTTCAGTTAACCAAGGAATAAAGAAGGAGTCTCCGTGTTTCTTCTGTAAAAAGAAGGGACACATGAAGAAGGACTGCATTAAGTTTAAGACTTGGCTTGAGAAGAAAGGTAATTTTCTAGTGTTTTTGTTTATGAATTTAATATGGTTAATATTAATCATAATACATGGTGGATTGACTCTAGTACTACAATCCATGTTTCGAATACCTTGCAGGGTATGACAAACCTAAGGAAACCAACGAGAAGTGAACATTACATCTATTCGGGCACTCAGATGAGTTCACATGTGGAAGTTGTTGGGACATGCAGTTTAATTTTAAGTAGTGGTTTTATTTTGCTTTTAGAAAAGACATTTTATGTACCAGGTTTCACTAGAAACTTGATTTCAGTTTCAAGACTTGTACCTTTATGAATTTCCTTTAATTTTCAGATTCTGGTTTCAGTATTCTCAGAAATTCTGAAGTTATTGGTTATGGTAATTTGTCTATCGTCTTTATTTGCAAAATGATATCACTTAAAGTTCTATGCATGTTAATACTGGGTTAAAAAGATGTATTATGAATGAGGACTCCTCTATTTTGTGGCACCGGAGATTGAGACATATCTCCATTGGGAGAGTTAAGAAATTGGTAAAGAATGGGGTAATTAGTACTTTAGACTTTACTGATTTTGATACTTGTGTTGGTTGCATTAAGGGAAAGCAAACTAACAAACACAAAATTGGTGCCAAGAGAAGTTCAAACCTATTAGAGATCATACACACGGACTTTTGTTGTCCGAACATGAACGCTAATAATCCGAAATACTTTATCACCTTCATAAATGATTATTCACAATATATGTATCTTTACTTGTTTCGTTTTAAAGACGAAGTTTTGGATGCCTTTAAATTGTTTAAGGTTAAAGTAGAGAAACAATGTGGTAAGCACATTAAGATTGTGAGATCAAATAGAGGTGGAGAGTACTATAGTAGATTTCTACACAGCACTAGAATTGTGGAATCAAGAAATGCTAAATTTCTTAAGAATGACTTGATTAGTGGGAGTGATCATTTCAGGATAATGTTTCTGAAAAAGATAATGATCAACTTCCACCTACTGTTCCAAGTGACAAGTTGATTGTCAATAATTTCTAGTGACTATTTAGTGTATCTGCGAGATTCGGATTGTAATATTTGAGCCGATAATGAACTTATGTTATTTTCACAAGTCATATATTCTACAGATTCAGATTTATGGATCAATGTATATACCTTAAGGTCAGTGGAGCAAGATTTGTTTTCTTGTGTCCGATTAATGTATATACCTTAAGTATAACCCATTGTAAAAGATGATTGGTTCAGTTTGGACCAATACCTAGGAATGACATTGAAAGGGGAACAAATGAAAAATGTTCCATATGCTTCAGCTCTTAGTAGCATTATGTATGCTCAGGTCTATACTAGACCCGACATTTCACATGCCGTTGGAGTATTAGGAAGACATCAGAGTAGCCCAGGAATCGATCACTGTAAGGTTGCGAAGAAAGTATTGAGATACCTTAAGGGTACTAAGGATAACATGCTTATATATAAACGAACAAATAGTCTTGAAGTAGTAGACTAAGTTTGTTTTTTTTCTTGTTTTGAGACTGCCTCACATGGTGTATGGCTGAAAGGCTTCATATCTGGGCCAAGAGTTGTTGACTCTATTAGCTGAACATTAAGAATGTATTGTAACTATTCAGTTGCTGTTTTATGGCTAAGGATAATAATAGTGAAAGTCGAAGTAATTACATCGACATTAAGTATCTAGCCGTAAAAGAATGTGTACAAGAAAAGAGTGATCATTGAACACATTAGCACTGAATTGATGATTGATGATCCCTTGACTAAAGGCATGCATACTAAAGAATTCAAGGATCATGTAGTAAGGACAGGATTTGGTCCTATAATGTAGTACATTCTTTATGGTTTTCTGAAGCTTTTATTTTAGTTGGATTATTTCTCATTTGGAATTTATGTACGTACTTACTTCAGTTATTTTGTTGAGAAATGTCATTACAGTTAGACCTGGAGTAAACATATGGTTTATTCGTTAAGTTAAGTATGAGTGGTGAAAGACTAAGTATATTGTGATACATAGAAGAACAATTCTTGCTCTAAAGAGAATTAATCGCTATGATCCGTATATGGAGTCTTTCGTAAAATGGATCAAGTGGGAGAATGTTAGCCTTTTTCCCATAGTTGAGCTAAAATAAGGGAAAAAAGGATATGTGATCCATTAGCCCCATTAGCCCCCACTACTCTCTCCCACCTTTAGGAACCACCCACTATATATTTATCCACTACTACTCTATGATGGCTGGCGTTAGTTTTACAGAGGATAGAAAACAGAACAGAAAGGTCACCAAAAACCATTCTCATTCTTCATACACCATCTAAAATTGAGAAGAGGGTTTGGCACCGAAGTTCATAACAACCAAAATTAGGGCAAACTTAAGGATTCAAGATCAATGGCTGGAGGTATTAATAATTTCTTTCTTTTGCTTCCGCTTTTAATTTGTATGTTTATATTGTGATAGAATATACATATTAGGTTTTACACGAGATTAATGGTTTGGCTCTAAAAGTGGTACTAATAGCAAGCCGGAGTTACAACCATCAATCTTTGTTTTATGAGCTTATTCGAGTTCTTCAAGAGGAAAGAGCTGAAATTGCGAATGCTAATGTTTCTATCATCGATGGTACAGGAATCCATGCTATACATTCACAAGTAAGTCAACGATAATTATTCATATTCAATTAGCATCTTTTTATTTTTCTTATTTCTTTATTGATATAAAACCATAGCTGATATCATTCTCCAATGACTCCAACGATTCAACTGCTATATTAATGTTACACCACCGATATTATAAATAACTTTCTCTCCCGGTCCAGTTAAGGGTTATGTATTTTTATGCGGATTAAAAATGTAAAAGAGCCTAATTTCTTTTTAAATATAATTATAAATATTAAATTTTAAAATATTTAAAATTTTAATTTTTATCTTTTTTAATGTTTGATTTCAATATAGGGATAATTAATTAAAACTTTAATAAAAATATAAAAAATTTATTCTAATTTGATATTTGGAAAATATCCTTCCCCTTCATCTAAAATAGGATGCAAAGAGAATTATTTTTATTATCAACGAGTTTTAATGTTCATACTAGCATTATCAACATAACTAAGTTTTTGGGAGTTGACGTATGTTTACATGTGCATATAAATTTTTGTGTGGTTTTAGGTTGGTAAATCTGAACTCGGCTTTGGAATCGAAATATTGAGAAGCAGATTGATAAAGATTGTGCATGAATTTGTTATACTTTAGGTTAGAAAGTGTTTACCGATGTTATTAATTGCAGAACAATTATAAGTTTTTTGATGATCTTATCAATGACCTGTTTTCCAAACTTGTAGGCATGTGTGATAGACTTATTATAACCTCAGATGAAATGAATAAAATTGATTCTTCTTCTTATGTTTGTATGTCATTAAATGTTTGACATGGTAGACTTGGACATGTAAACTATAATCAATGCATAAACTGGCTAGCATAGGCTGCATACCCAAATTTAGTTTGGATAATGAACATAAATGTGAAGTATGTGTAGAATCAAAATATACTAAAAAATCTGATAGAAAAAATGTTCAGAGAAATTCTAAACCCTTATAATTAATTCATTCAGACCTAGTTGACATGAAATCAGTTCAAACTAGAGGTGGTAAGAAATGGTTTGTCACTTTTATAGATGATTGTACGAGGTATTGTCACATATATTTACTCAAGGGTAAGGATGATGCCTTAGAAGCCTTTAAGATGTATAAACTAGAAGTTGAAAACCAAATGAGTGGTACCATTAAAACTGTTAGGTATGACCGTGGTGGTGAGTATGTAATTCCTATAGGATATTTTTGCATAGAACATGGCATTATACACGAAGTAACCCCTTCTTATTCACCAAAATCCTATGGTGTGGCTGAATGGAAGAACCACACCTTTAAAGAAATGATGAATATCATGTTAATTAGTTCAGGATTACCTGCAAACTTGTGAAGGGGGTGGGGGGTAGGGGGGGGGGGACTTTTATCTTGCTATGTCTTGAACAGAGTACCCTTTAAAGGATCAGACAAACCTCCATATGAGTTATGGAAAGGTAGATAACCTTCTTATGATACTTTAAAGTGTAGGGGTGTTTGACTAAGGTTTTCATTCCTCCTCCTAAGAGAACCAAGATAGGACCCAAAAATGTTGACTGTGTCTTCATAGGATATCCTGAGCATACGACTGCATATAGATTTATGGTTGTAAGCTCTGAAATTTCTGAAATTGGTGTGAATACTATTATGGAATCTACGGATGCTGTGTTCTTTGAAAAGTTTATCCATTAAAATTTGATTCTCGCATGATATTTTGTTGATCCCCTAGATGTCACTTCGACCAGTCAGACATTACCTTAAGAGGAAGATGAAGTTGAATTTGAGCCTAAAAGAGGTAAAAGGCTTAGAACTGAAAAATCTTTTGGGCCAGACTTCATAACATGCTTAGCTGAGACTGATCCACAAACTTATATAAACGTCATGACTTCTTCTGAAGCTTCATGGTGGAAATAATCTGACATTAGTGAAATGGATTCCATTATACATAATGATACCTGAGAGATTGTAGATTTACCTATAGGGTGTAAACCCATAGGTTGTAAATGGATCTTCAAAAGGAAACGTAAGGTAGATGGAACTGTGGAGAAATATAAAGCTAGGTTAGTAGCTAAAGGCTATAAACAGAAAGAAGGTTTAGATTTCTTTGATACTTATTCACCTATTACAAAAATTACTTCCATTAGGATGTTAATTGCTATTGCTGTCATTCATAACTTAGAGATACATCAAATGGATGTAAAGACATCTTATATAAATGGTGAATTAGATGAAAAAATTTACATGGACCAACCTGAGGGATTTATACTGAAAAGTTGTGAAAACAAAGTTTGTAAACTGAAAAAATCTTTGTATGGTTTGAAACAAGCACCTAAACAGTGACATGAAAAATTTGATCATGTAATGATTTCTAGTTGTTTTAAAATCAATGAATCTGACAAGTGTGTTTATACTAAACTTGTGAATGATGCATATGTGATTGTATGTTTGTATGTTGATGATATGCTTATACTTGGTACAAACATGGATGCAATTAATTCTATAAAGAACATGCTAAATTAGAACTTTGACATGAAAGACTTAGGCCCTGCTGATGTGATCTTAGGGATGAAGATTATAAAAAATTCTAATGGATATAGTCTTAGTCAATTTCATTATGTTGAATTTGTGTGCTTAAAAGATATAATCAGTTTGATTGTAAACTTATTTGTACTCCGTATGATCCTTGTTGTGAATTCAAAAAGAATAAGGGTAACGGAGTTTCACAACTTGAATACTCACACGTTATATGAAGTCTGATGTATTTGATGAATAGTATGAGTCCAGACATTGCTTCTGCTGTGAGTAGGTTGAGTAGGTATACCTGTAATCCCGGGAAGGAGCATTGCGATACATTTATTAGAGTGATGAGGTACTTGAAGTACACTTTGAACTTTTGTTTGAATTATGAGAGGTACCCTGCCGTCCTTGAAGGATTTTGTGATGCAAACTGGATACCGGACACAGAGGAGTCTAAGTCTACGAGTGGATATGTTTTCACTCTAGCAGGTGGGTCTGTATCTTGGAGAGTTCCAAACAAACATGTATAGCTCGATCCACTATGGAATCGGAGTTTATTATGTTAGATAAAACAGGAGAGGAAGCCGCTTGGCTAAGATGCTTTTTAGAAGACATTCCTCTCTGGCATAGGCCTGTGCCATCTATATCTATACATTGTGATAGTCAAGCTGCAATAGCTAATGCTAAAAACAACAACTATAATGGGAAGTCTATACACATTCGTAGAAGACATAATTCCCTGAACAACTTATCTCAACTGGCGTTATTTCTGTTCACTTTGTGAGGTCTAAGGAGAATATCGCGGACCCTTTGACGAAAGGTTTGTCTAAGAAGATAGTTAGTAATACATCGAGGGGGATAAGGCTTAAGCTCATTAAATAAACTTGCCATGAAGGATACTCAACCTTGCTGACTAGAGATCCCAAGATCAAGGTATTGAATGAGACAACTAGTTTGTGGTGGGTTAAAGGAAATACTATCAGAGAATTTCATTCTCCGTCCCTTCCCTATGGTGTAGACGTGATAGTGTAACTGCATGCGAAAGATGACTTTTTATTAATTCTTAATAAGTTTATAGTTTCAATTTAAGATTGAAGTGGGGTGTAGAAGGAAACAATCTTGATGGAACTCACATATCTGGATGTGGAAGTGGGACGCTTCCTATAGAATTGAGCTGATTCTCTAGAACATTCTGAGAAACGAGATACGTCTAGGGCTGACAAATGGACTCAACGACACGAACTTGACAACGCCTAAAGCGATATCACGCGTGGAAGTTATTGATGAACTACACCAAACGATGGCAGTTCAATACATCACGTTCATTGTCCATCAACTAGTTCCGGTAATTTCTCACTAGGCAAAGGTTCAAGACCTTATGGACACCTATTGTCTATAGTGGTATTTCTCGCTTTCTGATTTCTGATTTTATCGATTTTTCATTCATACGGAGGATTGTTAGAGAAAATGAGTTTTATATTCTTGGTCTTGGTGTGAATTTATCATAGGACCTAATGGTATCTATGGATTCTTACTCATTTTCATGAGTGAATGAAATTGATATCCTTTAGTCCCATATTGGGGAAAACTAAAGATTAACACCACCATATAGAAGCAAATCAATTCTTCATTCCAACTTATCCCAGAGCAGGTTACTATCCCTGTCTCTTTTTCCCTCTTCTTGCTTTGCTTGCGCATTTGCTTGTTTATTTTTTTCCTTCATCTTGCTGTTGAGTTCGTCTAAGTGGGCAAATATTGTAGTGCTATACAACACTTGTATCGGACAGTTTTATCCTGGACATAACTTCATTGTTGGGTATTTAACATCACTCATTTTTAAGGTGTAGCAGTGAACTATTGTGTTAAGGACAGTTTGTTGATCAAATGACTCTTCCCACAAATCAGTGTTTAAATTTCAAAATTTAATTTAACATTAACATCATTTGTTTTCAGTATTTTATTATTACAGATCAACTGTATATATCCTTCGAATATTTCGTTTGAAAAGGTAGATATCTGCCGAAGATGCTTTTTCATTTTCTTTTCCATCAAAGTAATTTCTGCAATTATCCTGGGGGTTTGCTTACTCCCATTTCTTATGATGACTCCTATATAGGATAGGCTATAGCTTAGTGGGAGATTTTCAGCCTTGCAACTGTCATGGACCATTCTGTACCAGCCTTATTCCTTTTTTCATTCCACTCAAGGACGCAAAAAAAAAACCCTTCACTCCCAGATTCTCTGCCATGAACTTTTATCATTAAAAGGAAAAAGGAAAATTAGCATCCACTGAATTATAAATCAACGGTTAGTTCGTATTGATCGAACGAACAGAGTGTTGAAACATATATAGTTGGAAAGGAGAAAGAAACCCCAGCACAAATTTGATCCTCTCTATCTGTTTTAAGTCATGTCCTTGTGTCCAAAACTTGAAAGACAAGTAATTTTCAAAGTTAATCCATATGTCTCTTCATCAACAATCAACTTTATAATTGGCCCTAACAATCAAAACCAAAGCTACTTTAGACAAGACAAATAATTTCTTCTCTTTTGTCAGAGGCAATAACGGTGTATACATTGGTTCTGATTACTTCACACCCGAAAATTTCTTTTTTATCTTCTTTCTATATATATATATAGTATGATTCTATATCAAAAATGTTCAGGCAAGTCTATAAGCTAACTAGTAAATCCAACTTTTCTTGTTTTTATAAGGATGCAATATATTAAATAATTTGGTATGATATGAGGAGACAGAAAGATATGGAGATCAATACTAGTCCTCCTACTCATAATCACAAAGAGAGTTCATCATCAACTACAAAAACTGAAAGAAAAATTGTTGAGAGAAACAGAAGAAATCACATGAAATCACTTTACGCGCAGCTTAATTCTCTTCTCATCCCACGGGAGAACTCCTCAAAGGTACTACTCTTTCATCCACTCCCCCCTTAAACTCTGTGGGTATAAAGAGGTATATTCGTCTAGGATATCATGTGTGCTTTGGGTTGATAATTAGCATTTTGTTGGTCATTTTGTAGAATTGCATGTAAATCCATGGACAGCATGCTAGCTAGCTAGCTATTGCGTGGATGTAGTAATATATGTACAAATTAATAATTCTTTTTCTTCTTTTTGGCAGAAGCTAATGTCAGTGCCGGATCAACTTCACGAAGCTACAAATTATATCGAAAAATTGCAGATAAGAGTTGACAGGATGAAAGAAAAAAAGAAAAGTCTAATATTGGTAAGGCCATCCACGGTGAACATCAATAATAATAATGTCAAGCCTCCAACTGAAGCTGGTTTAATATCACCTATAATCGAGATTAACAATGTTGGTTTTGCTCTAAATGTGGTAGTAATAGCAAGTCGGATTTATAATCACCAATCCTTGTTTTATCAGCTTATTCGAGTTCTTCAAGAAGAAAGAGCTGAAATTGCGAATGCTAATTTTTCTATCATGGATGGTATAGCAATTCATACTCTACATTCACAAGTAAGTCAACCATAATTGTTCATATATTAATTATCATTTTTTCTTTCTGATCGATAAAAAACCATAGCTGATATCATCTCTCGATGACTTTACTGTTATACTACACTGATATTGTTAATTATTATCATCCTTATTACCAACGGGTTTTTTGAGTTTTAATGTTTATGCTAGGATCATCAACATAAATAGGATTTCGTGGGTTGATGTTTATGCTAGAGTTGATATATATATATTAATTATTGTGTGTTTTAGGTTGGTGAATCTGAACTTGCCTTTGGAGTCGAAAGAGTGAGAAGAAGATTAATAAAGATTGTGCATGAATTTGTTGTACTTTAAGTTGGAATGTGTTTGCCGATTTATTGCAGAACAATCATAAGTCTTTGGATGGTGATACTAATCCATGACCTTCTTCAAAAATAGTCAGCATTAAGTTCTTTATCAACCAAAGAAAAATCAGAGTGTGATTCGTTCATAAATATACAATACAATTTTAAGGCACCAAAGAAAAAAAAAACAAATGCTGTGTAAGCAATGATTTTTTTGATTCCTTTCTTGTCAGGTTTTATTTATCTAATTTGTATTTAAAGAGACAGATTTTCGGGTCGAATTTTGTGTACTCTCAAACAAGTGTTTAGATGACCATTTAATTTCATCATTTGATCTAATTCTAATATATTTATATAGCAAGGGTTGAGATTTTTAGTATGCATTTTACCGCAACTAGTAGTAAATTATCTAATAAATTAACCAAATGAATTATCAAATTTTACATTTTTTAATAAGTGTGCACAAAGTTGGTTCTAATGGTGATTCAAGATTGAAATCACCATATATGTCCAATGGTTTGGCACATTGTGCCTAATGATCCGACGTAATAAAGGAGTTGTTAGACCACCAACATATATTTGAATCTAATGATCTAGATTCTATATATTGGATGGTTAAGCACAAAAAATATAAAAAACTTGGATTATCAGTACATAAGTGTTAATCTGATGGTTCATATCTCTATGCTTAACGCTTGAACCACAGTTTAAATCAACATTTTTGATAAAGATTTTGAGGTTGAATCTTTAAAATAAAATAAAAAATTATATGGGTTAGCCTTAAAATGAAAATGGTAGAAGAGATATCCGTTAACCAATCAGTAAAACACCCCGTAACATTTTCACCCCAAATTACAAATAGATTTCCCCAAACGAAGGTTCCCTAAAAAAGCCTAGAAAATTTTCCCCGCCAAACTCTTCGAGTTTAAGAAAGAGAGAATGGAAAATCCAGAAAATTTTAGCTCGATTCTTCTGCTCTTACCTTCAGTGCTACAATCAACTCATACTCTAACATGGCCGAATCAAATCATTGAAGCATTAAAACCACTAAGTAAAGGTCCTGATGATCACAGTCGTGTCGAATCTGCTGAAGTGATGTTTCTTGCAATCTCCGATCTATTTCAGAAATTCTTTCTTCTCTCGTTGAATAAGGTTAATCTCTTTTATTAGATGAGGTATTTGAAATTTCTTACCCTTTTCCCTCGTAAAATTATATCGGTGTTCCTTCATTAAATTCCAAGCCAAGTTGACCATTTGTAGTGCTCCAATTTGGCCTCATTTAGATCGTGCTTAAAAGGTTTTAGGTTGTGTTTAGGCTTGATTTTAATGATTTTAAAGCTTGAGCTTGGATTATTATTGTCTTCGTTAGTTTTTGCTCGATTGATCTTAATCTTGGTTTTATTTTGTTCATATATCAGAGAACCACCACTGTAAGAACTTTTTGAATAAGATCTGTTTCTGAAATGAATATATGAGATTCGGCTATTTAAACTTATACAAATTGCAATCTATTTGAAAACACTGAACACATTAAAATTAAAAAAAAGATTCATATATATAATTGAAAATGCCCAAATTCTATTAGCTTGTCTTCAATTGTGTTTGTTATCATATTCTAAAATAGAATCTTGAAATACCGACACATTTTAACAGTGAATGCAGCAGTTTCATCTGGATGCACATTATTATATCATAACCTGCTGAATCGCCAGATGTATAACTGCTATGCCAGCAAGATTGTCATTAAACTATTCTCATACATTTATTTAGTGTTATCTAACACCAGAAAGTACTTAACTCATCATGCTTGGGTTGCAAGTAGTTGACTCATCATGCTTGGGTCGCAAGTACTGGATTAAGTCCACGCTTTGTTTATTCTTTTAAAATTCAAAGAGGAGTCCACTTTCTAATCTTCAAATTTTCTTTATAATGCTTGAATTTTCTTCTAGTTCTTGTATCTTCATATTACCCTGAAAATTACAGAAAGTTTTATAGACAGTGAGAGAGAGAGAATGGAAAACCTCGATAGCTTGAATTCTATTTTACCATTTTTACCAATAGTATCATCATCATCATCTTATGATTTTTCATGGCCGAATCAAATCATTGAAGCATTGAAATCTCTGAGTGAAGGTCCTGATCACAATGGAGTTGATTCTGGTGAAGTTTTGTTTCGTACAATATCAAATCTAAGAAATTGTCTTGATTACCCTTCCTCTGAACTTTCTCCTGGTACTGAAGAAGGTTACACTCTTTTCTTCGATGAGGTATTAAGAAATTCTTACCCTTTTCTCTCTCTCGTTATTGATGAATAGTGATTTTCTCAAAAAAAAATTTCGAGTTTAATTATGTAATATGTTTTCTTAGTTGATGGTTCCTGTTGAATCAAGGAAATGGTTTGGAGAGACTGTACCAGCATTAGCATCTTTGTTGTTAAAGCTACCATCTCTATTGGAAACTCATTATAGAGACGCAGATGAAATTCATCGTGGAGCGAAAGAAGGTTATCCTAAAATCAGAACTGGACTTCGTATGTTGAGTCCGCAAGAATCAGGCACGGTGTTTCTCAGCCAGGTACACTCTCTTTTTAGGTTTTGCATGTAACTTGTAGTGACTGGTGAAAAAGCTAGAGAAAGAAGGTTGTTGACTACTCGTAGTACAAATCTTGCCTTTGTCAATGAGGTTTGACTAATACAGAAAGAGTACTTACTCTTAATATAAATATTTGTTATTTGGTGGTGTTCTTCAGGAATTAGTTGGTGCTCTTCTTGCTTGCTCTTTCTTTTGTTTGTTTCCGACTGTTGATAGGCGTGCCAAACTTCTTCGAAGAATCAACTTTGATTTTTTGTTTGCGTATGTCACCTTCACTATTAACACTCAATATAATGGCTAATTTTATTTTTTTTGGAAGTTGTGTTTATTTTCATGGTTTATTCAAGTTCGTAAATGCAGTAGTCTATCACATTTGCTTTAAGTACTTTTGGCTAATTTTTTCCCATCTAGTTAGAGACTTCTCTTTGTATTGATCAGTCCTTTGTTTTCCAAAGGTATGTTTGTAGCAAGTAAAATGAGCTTTTGAAAAAAAAATTCTTCAGGAATCTTCATCCCAGCTACAAGCAGCACATAGAGCATAAAATAAGGTGCCTCGTACACTACTTTGAAAGAATATCAGAGCGCATGCCTTTGTACTGCGTCTCATTTGAACGGAAGGTTATTCCTATGGCTGTAGAAAGTAGTCCATTTGGTGTATCATATCCTGAAGGTGAGTTCTGGAGCAAATCTGCCATTTCTCTTTGTCAATTTGAGGTAACTACTATTCCGACCATTCATAACTCTCAACTGTAAGTAATCACCAACTAAGTTATGCATACTGTGACTTATGCCCTTAAGTCTTCTTAACATGGATATGTATATTTTCTTGATTTTGTACAATTTGAGCATGTATGTACCGTTATAACTTTCAACGTTATATTAAGCTAAAGCTGGTGTTTAATTTTGTATTGGAATGTATGAGAGGGAATGTAGTGGTTCAACCCACACCCATCTTATTTCATACTTGTTTAAAACGAGCCTACCTGGTTTGCATGTAAAGTTCAGGCTAAATTCATGGCTCAAACGAACTGGTGCATGTTCCATGCTCGATTTTTAACAAAATGTGTCATGTTTCAAATTAGCTATAAAGTAATCTCGGGGTTGACATTGTGGCTTTTGCCGTACCCAATTGGTAGTGGGTGCGAATCGAAATGATGTCTTAATTTCTATATGAAATGCTGCAGGGATGCGTGTCTGGTTATTTTACCTATTGCTGACTTTGTGTGTGTTTTTTTTGTAGTTTCACTGGGCATGTTTCAGTTTCAAAACTTCTATGTAAATTAGACCAATAGCACTATGGATGCTTTTAGTGATTTCATTATCCGTATCCTTTGTTGGCGTCTTTCTAGGTTTTTCTGTCTGGCTTGATAGAGGAGCAGACACGTGAAGCTCTTGAAGTGGACTTCGCCAACAAGTTTATTGGTGGTGGTGTTATGGGTAGAGGTTGTGTACAGGTTTGTCAAGTTCTTTCTTAATTTTAAGTAAGCCATCCAATTTTTTATATTTGAGTCAGGATGCGGAGAATTTAGATAGTGGTAGTTGTTCTTGCATCATTATATAGCCAAGTTGGACATCACTAGGCTCAAGGTTGGCCTTATCTGGATTGAGCCTAAAATTTCAATCGGACTTAAGCTTTGGTTTACTTTGTTCACATTTATGAGAAATACTGTATGAAATTTTAGAAAAATCTCTTTATGAAATCTGAACAATCGGGTTTCTGTTACTTTAATAGGATACTAGTTGCAATTTAGAGCACTGTAAAACTAACAAGAAAGGCTGAGCTTAAATGAATCAGTCGGGCTATTGTCTATCTTGGAAAATGTTCGTTCTTCTCCGTGATAGACCAGTTTTGGCTAGTGGTTTCTGTTAAATGCTCTTTATATTTGTTGCTAGACTTTATCTTGACCTTTGTGGTAATTCTGTACATTCTAGAAAAAAATTTAAGCAGTGTAGACTATGATTCTTACTTATATACTGTTGTACATTTTGTAGGAAGAGATCCGTTTCATGATTAATCCAGAGTTAATTATTGGCATACTCTTCTTGCCTTGTATGGATGCCAATGAAGCTATTGAAATTGTTGGCACAGAGAGATTTTCAAATTACACAGGGTTAGTTGATTCGTCTAATATTCGTTTCTTGAATTATGTAATCACATGGAGAATGCAGATTTTTCCTTGTTTTTTTCTCAAAGAAAGCAACTGGAATAGTACTACATAGATTTTTATGTGAGAAGAGCTAAGCTGACCTGATGTGAGATACTACTCTTAAGATTATTATGCACTCCTCACAGACAAACTTTTACATAGCCCCTTCAATTTCAAGACTAAGCTCCAGACTCTCTGTTAGATTCTTAGAATTTTTCTTGCTCACTCTCATGTTGTCATCTTTGTTATATGCAGATACGGCAACGCGTTCCTTTTTTCGGGTGAATATTCAGATAACAAGTTAATAGACTGCATGGGAAGACGCAAAACCAGGATAATTGCAATTGACGCAGCTCCGAGACTAGGAATAAAACAATTTAGGCTCGAAAACCTTGTTCGGTATAATAATTTATCTACATATTCTCCCCAACTCTCTTTCTCATCCTTTCTTTTATTTTCCTGGGCTGGTCCTCTTTATTAACTAAATATTCTGATTTAATTTGTTTGATTACTACAGGGAGGTAAATAAGGCGTGGTGCGGATTTTTTGATCATGATGAACATGGTCACCCAGATTCAGATGTCAAAGGTGATATTGGAATAGCAACAGGGAATTGGGGATGTGGTGCTTTTGCAGGAGACCCTGAACTCAAGGCTATGATTCAGTGGCTTGCTGCTTCTCAGGTTATCTTCCTTCCCTTTACCTCCCATTTTTGCATCAGGTCTAATTTTGTTGTATTTGTACAAAGTATTTGTTGGTGTGATAATTATAGATCTATATGCTGTTGTATCATGGTGGTAATTCCATTTGTATTTGCAGGCCTTCAGACCTTTTATTTCGTATTACACGTTTGGGCATGAAGCTCTGCAGAATTTAGAGCAGGTATTTTCTTTTTGCTGTCAAAACTTTGCAAAACACACTATATCTTTACCACCAATAAGCAAAAGCTTTATACCCTTTTGCAAAATTGTAGTTGCATCACTCCATCCTTTTCTGCAGTCTGACTTATTGAGGGCAATTCGATTTTCTTTAAGTTTTCATTGTGCATTTGTGAACTTATTTTTTCAATTTGGGCAGGTGAGTTGTTTGATTCAGTCGTATGGATGGACAGTCGGAGATCTTTGGAATATGTTGGCAGAGTACTCATCTCAGAGAGTAAATGGTAAAACTCGTGTCGGCTTTTTTAGTTGGCTCCTTCCATCCTTGGCACCACCTCATATGACCAAAAAGGAGAAATGGAAAAAGAAGAACAAAGAAAAACGTTAGCTATATTTCTCAACTTCTGTGCGGCATTATATGAGGAGCCCAAGACTGTCTAATTCTTATTCTAGCATTTCTCACAATCATTGTATCCTCTGAGACAAGGTGGAGGGAAATCTTTTTAAGTTTCCAACTGTCTCATGAGCCGTTGTTTTTCGTTGCGTTTGGGCATCATATTTTCTGCAATTAGAACTCAAAATAATGAAATATGTCGTTCACCATATAAGTGGAAGTTTAATTTGAATAAATCTCTTTTTTGTTGGATTGTAGAGTGGTTGGACTTGGATGTACAACTCTTATACCAACACGTGATGTTGCAGTGGGGCACCTACATTTTTTTTATCCAACACCATCACCTTGTTTGTTTGGATCTGACTCTGCCCATGTCAAACCAGTTCAACAAAAATGTGTTACTCTACTCATACTCTGCTTGTTAGGCATGTTTTTGACTTGATTTAAATTTTTTTTTTAATTGATAATTGAGTCAAATTTAGATCATTCAGATTCTTAAATTGGCTGGTTAAAACTATACTAACATTTTCCACCTTGTTTGTTTGGATCATGATCTGACTCGCCATTTGTCAAACATTTGATGGTTTGTTTTTTTATTTCTTCGATGTATAATAAAGGTCTAACCCGGTTCATATATTTAATTTGGAGCTAATAAAATTAATTAGTATTTTTTTTTAATATCTGATTTGGAACTAGTATCATTTATTTATATGATTATGTTGTTTAAATATTTATTGAGATCTAACCCATATGAATCCAATCGAGACGAACCAGTTGAAAAAAACAAACAACCTGGTCGTCTGAATTTTAGCCCGATCGACCACAATCAGTCTCATGGCCCGGACCCAAATGGCACGGCTCTATCTCTCGATAAGAACAAATTCCAGATGAGACCGAAACACATTTATTCGTCCCGCCAAATAGTTGGAAAGAGAGAAATGGAAAACCATGAAAATCTGAATTCGATTCTTCCACTTTTACCAATTATACTACAATCATCATCACCATCTCCTTCTCTTTCATGGCCGAATCAAATCATTGAAGCATTGAAATCACTAAGTAAAGGTCCAGATCATAGTCGAGTTGAATCTGGTGAAGTTCTTTTTCTTGCAATTTCTGATCTCAGAAATTCTCTTGGTTTATCTTCTTTTGAAATAAATTCTTTTGCTGAACAAGGTTACTCTCTCTTCTTCGATGAGGTAATTATACATCTCTCTTTTGAATGAATTGATAGTTTGTTTGTTTATTTAGGGTTTTAAGATTGTTAGGGTGGAATTTGGGGGTTTTATAATTTTAGATGTTTCAGCGAGGAAATTACTAGATTAGTAAAGTACTATATTGTATTACTGATTGCTTTTTTTTAGTATAGTTGAATCTGATTAGTTTGAGATTTTTTTTTTTTTTTGGTTAGTTGATGTCTTGTGCTGAATCGAGGAAATGGTTTGGAGAGGTTGTACCAGCATTAGCGACTTTGTTGTTAAAATTACCATCTCTACTGGAAGATCATTATAAAAATGCGGATGAAATTTATCATGGAAGGAAAGAAGGTTATCCTAGTATTAACACTGGACTTCGTTTATTGAGGCCGCAGGAATCAGGCATTGTTTATCTCAGTCAGGTATAGTTTCTTTCTTGATTTTCTTTTTTAGCTAATTGAATGGATAGATAAATCATGTTAGTTAAATTGACATACAATTGATTGTATTTGGACATCGAACATTTTGGTGGTTATGGTGAGAAGATTTGTAGTTTTGATAGGAGGCTATGTATCTATGGTGGCTGTGGTGGTTACATGAACATGGAGGGATCATGGTGATGACATAGCAATTGTTAGTGGTAACGCCAAGTGAGGTGGTGGCGCCAATGATGATGAGGTTGTGGTGTATTTGGTGGAAGAAGAGATGAAAAAAACATATGAGATGAAGGAGAAATAATTCACGAGTTTAGGAGAAGTAACTTTATATGATTGCGGCCCTGTTTCGTACTTTCTACTTGGCAATTTTACTAGTTAATAAATTACAGACTTGTTTCAATATGCATCTTATGCTAAATATCTTTTTGTTGCTTTTCAGGAATTAATTGGGGCTCTTCTTGCTTGCTCTTTCTTTTGTTTGTATCCAACCTTTGATAGAGGTGCCAAACATCTTCCAGATATCAACTTTGATCATTTATTTGCGTATGTCACCTTCAGCCACATTTAATACAAACAATATAGTGGTTGACTTATTGAGTTCCTGGTGGAAATATATGTTCCTTAAAGTTTAGTTGTGTTTACCCATTGCTTTCTATCTGGTTAATGACTTTGTATTGATCAGTACTCTGTTTTCTTCAGGAGCCTACATCCTAGCTACAAAGAGAATCAAGAACATAAAATAAGGTGCCTTGTACACTACTTTGAAAGGATATCATCATGCATACCAATATATTGCGTCTCCTTTGAACGGAAGGTTATACCTATGGAAAGTAGATCATTTTGTGTTTCATACCCTGAAGCTGATTTTTGGAGCAAATCTACCATTTCACTCTGCCATTTGGAGGTAAGAACTAATCCAACTTTCCATGATTTTCAACTGCTACTAATAGTCAACCAAGTTATGGGATATCGTGGCTTCTCTGTCCCTTGCTCTACTTTATATGGATAATGTATCAATGTTTATATTACTGTTTTCTGGTATTAGAATAGCCAAATTATAACGATTTATGACTTATAATCATGGTTAAGCAAAATTTTGGTAATTAATTTTGGTTATTGGAGTATATGAGAGGAAGTGTAATGGTTGAAACCATTTCATCTGGGTATAGATTGAGGCTCTTTTTGTGACAGATCCTCAAGCCACACCCAATTGATCAACTCAATAGATGCTTGCTGTCAAGCCTATCACGTTTTGTACATGTTTTTGAAATGAGCTTGTCCATTTTCACTAAAAAGTTTATGAGTGATCCTAGTTTGATGTTATGCTCATTGCATAGTCAGTTTGAGAGTGGGTGCGAATTGAATACGGTGTTTGCATTTCCATATGAATGCTTTGATTGGTTGGTTATATTAACCCACTTTCCATTTTTTCGTGCTAAATAGAACTTTTTTTTCCCACTGGGCATGTTTATTGTGTTGAAAGTTCAATAGAGTAATTACACCTACCACTGAACGCACTTTAGTAATTTAAATATATAATCTCCTATTCTTGGTAACTATCTAGGTTTTGAAATCTGGCTTAATAGAGGAGCAGAATCGTGAAGCTCTTGAAGTGGACTTTGCCAATAAATATATTGGTGGGGGTGCTATTGGTAGAGGCTGCGTACAGGTCTGTTGTTTTTTCTTCATGATAAGTGGATATGTCATCCGGGAATAAGCCAAGCCAAGCAAACATCACTGAACTCTATTTTGGCCTTGTTTAGATCTGCTTGATAAGTGGAATCATCTTCAAGCTTGAGCTTGGTGTATCTTTTTTTGTGTTTGTCCAACGAGCAGTGCACAAGCCATGATTTCAATTGAGCTTAAGCTAAGGTTTACCTCGTTCATACTCAAGGGAAGCACTGTAGGAGCTCTTGAATAATATCTGTTTATGAAATTCGCATGGACGATTTTGCAAAGTAACCCCATTTTTTACCTAGGCTTTTCATATATAAGTTATATAACCAATTTGTAAATGGTTGCTAATATAATCCCACTTTTAACTTAGTCTGATAATATCATGTGGGCAAAACTCAGAAGTGTACTTTGTTTTTTGTGACGTATATAATGGTGGACCATTTTTATGAGTTGCTTATGTAATAGGTTCTTTATATTTGTTGCTGACTTCATCGTTTCTTTTGTGTTAATTCAGCTTTTTCTTTAAATTTTTCTAACCAGCAGAGACTTTGATTCTTACTTTTACACTGGTTTACATTCTGTAGGAAGAGATCCGTTTCATGATTAATCCAGAGTTGATTGTTGGCATGCTTTTCTTGCCTTGTATGGATGACAACGAAGCTATTGAAATTGTTGGCGCAGAAAGGTTTTCAATTTATACTGGGTGGGTTGATCCATCTAAATGTTGTTTGTTTTGTTTCCTGAACAAAAAGAATGGGCAGTTGTCTCCTTAATTTTCTCGTAGAAGGAAGTGGGATGGTAATATATGGATTATCCTGTGAATCATGAATTTCCCAACCTGTTATCGTTAAATGTATAACACAATAAGTTGGATGTTCAAGTCGACGTTGACGAAAAAGATAAGGATCTGGTCTCTGCCAAGATACACTGTTTTCAGGAAACATTTAACATTAAGTTGGACTAAACTTTCTCCGTATGATGTACAGCATACACTTTAGTTATGGGGAAGATGATATGGAATCTTCATTTTGGAACGACCTTTCTACCCTTCCATCATAGTAACGGACCGCCACATAGATCTTGCTAACACTATGCTGATGACATAAATTTGGGGTTATTTGTATGAAATCAGGAATCCTCCTTTCTTTTGAACCTTAAAATTGTTTCAGATTTCCAATTCCTTGGACGAACCCTTCACTTGTTCCTTAGATGACTGATTGCTGCATGGTGTTATTCATTCTCTTTATAACGACACTTCTGCTTACCCTATTAGGAACAAGAGTAAGATGTTTCAGACTTACAGTAAGATTGTTCAAATGGTTTTTGCTCACTGTGTTTTTTTCTTTAATATCTGCAGATATGGCTTCAGTTTCCGTTTTTCAGGTGATTATTCAGATAAGAAGTTAATAGATTGCATGGGAAGATGTAAAACCAGGATAATTGCAATAGATGCATTGCATAAACCAGGAATGAGACAATATAGGGTCAAATACCTTCTCCGGTAAATATTTATCGGTTTCTCCCTTACTCTTTCTCATCCTTCTTTTTTCCTTATTCCCGAGTCATCCTCTTTATTAATTGAATAATTGTGTTCATTCTGGTTTTGAATACATATTAATGCCCAACTTGATTCACAGTGTGGTTTTTGCTATCTATCATTTGTATGCTATTACAAGTTGAATGTTTTGTTACCATAGGGAGATCAATAAGGCGTGGTGTGGATTTTTTGATCAAATAAAATATCAAAACCATCAAAAAGCTCTTCAAGAGGATGAGTTCTGCAGAGATAGGCTCCATTGGGATAACAAAGTCTCCAGTAATAAGGTTGTCAACCAATTAAGTACTAATTGAATCATTTTTTTTATTAGAAAGGTGTCTTTGCTGTTCTCTAAATTTTGTATTTGGACTACCCTTCTCGTGTCATCTGTTGAATACTGACTTGGTTATCTTCCCTTGTTGTATGAACAGCCTTCCACTTGTGATGGACTTCATGGACGAGATGATGAGGCTCAAATGACCGAGAATTCTCGTGATGAACACAGTAATCAAGATTCAGATGTTCAAGATGATATTGGAATTGCAACAGGGAATTGGGGATGTGGTGCTTTTGGAGGAGACCCTGAAATTAAGGCTATAATTCAGTGGCTTGCTGCTTCTCAGGTTATTTCCTCCCAGTCTGCGTTATTGTTCTCTTGATTGCACACACGGAATCTAGACCTTCATATATGGTACTTTGGTAGAGATTTACATTTCAGTTATTATTAAAATGGCGTCGTTGTTGGAATAGTTTCTAGGTTAATGGCCTTTTTACTTCTTTTTTTTGTGGTGTCATTGGGGATAATTTAAAATGTATTCGCAGGCACTAAGACCTTTCATTTCGTATTACACGTTTGGGGAGAAACCTCTGCAGAGTTTAGAGCAGGTACATTCTCATTTGCTATCAAAATATTGTAAAGTTCTTACTTAGTTTTGTTACCTATCCAACTTTCCATGGGTGTTGTCATCTCTGTAATAGTTTTGGTTCTGAACACTGAGATTAACTCCTGTAGAAAAGCCTCTTACTGGCGATACTTCCACTAAACCGATAAAGTTGCAAACTTATAGCCTTAAAAGAAAAAACACATGCCTTATTTCTGCCCACTAATAAAAAGCAAGAGTTTTGCATGCTCTGTATCATAGGTCTGTTGCTCTGTCCTCTTTTCAGTCTCAGACCAGTTCACAGCTACTTGGTTTTGCGAAATGATTTCAAGATCGATTTATTTCTGTTACCGGTTCCAGAAGATCGAAGAAATAGATTATCACAGATTATCACTTTTAGACTTTCAGTGTATTTATGTACGTATGTTAATGTTGAACAGGTGAGTCGCTGGATTCTGTCACACGGATGGACAGTTGGGGAACTCTGGAATATGTTGGTGGAGTACTCAACTCAAAGAGTAAATGGTGAAACTCGTGTCGGGTTTTTCAGTTGGCTCCTCCCGGTGTTACCACCACCGCTGGAACAGTCTGCACTTTCGTCGTAACTAGAAACTAATATTGCAGTGCCCATAATCATTTTACCTCCTATTAAAGACGAGAGTGTTAGGTGTTCTTGGTCGTGTAGATGTTCTGGCATAACATGAGGTGACGAAAAATGTTTAATTTCTGTTCGAGCAACTCTTACATGATTAGAACTGGAAATTATCTTACCTTTGGACTAGGTATTATTCTTTGATCTGCTAAAATATTTTGTACGCCACAGACCAAGTTGAAGAAAATTCAAACAAACAATAATCCTCTCTCCGTTTTAAAATATATAGTTTCAAAATATATATCCATTTTAACTAAATCAAAATATATTCTCTCAGTTCTAAAATATATGTACAATATATGTCCATTTTAATTAAATCAAAATATTAAGAAAGTCGAAAGAATATTTTGAATTACTTCTATTAAATATTTTATTATTATTAAAAATTAAAAATAATATTTTATTTATATAAAAAATAAAATATATAAATAAAGATATTAATATATATTTTTTTAACTATACAAATATTATTCAAGATTTAAACTGGTCCTATTAAAAATTTAAGCTATATCGACTGAAATGTCCTATCGCTAAACTTTTTTAACAACACCGTCAGATTAAAATTAAAATCTGATACTCTCTTCTGAATGGGAGGTTGCTAAAACTTTAGTCGCTAAGACAGGTTTTACCAACCAGTTACACTTTCAATCGCTGGTCAATCCTAGCATGAAGTAAATAGCTACTAAGTTAACGTACTACTGCAGTCGCTATCCAGTTACTTGGAAAAGGTTTTAACCAACAAACAATTCTCTTTAGTCGCTTAGTTTTAGTGGATATATGCTAATATTGATCAAATAGTATGGTAGTCGCAAGTTTAGTTGCTTTGACTATTAAAGCGACCAAAATATCCGGCAGTCGGAAAATTTTAAGTCGCTTAAACTAGATTTGCTTGTAGCTTTTATTGCAACATAGTCGTGGTTACATTTACACTGTAGAGAGAGGTGTTTAGCCTTGTTTGAGTAGCCGGTAAGGCAACCCTACGGTAAGCATATGCACGTAGTTCATAAAAGCTGTTGGAAATTGGACATCTTGATTGGTGTTCTTGAAAGTCACAGACCATATCACCAAAAAGGATCCTTCCCCGGTCAGAGTAACAGAGACCAATTTGATCTCAAAATTCGTCGCGTCTCCCTCTGTACTCCAAGTGATCGACTTAAGTTCATTGTTCACGGCTGCCATCTTGTCCTTGGCTGTGGCAAAACCGACCACCTGTTCAAGAAAAACAAAATAGGTCAACAGTTGTATTATCGTGTGGAAACACAAGAAATTATAAAATGTATTGTGCCCTTATATATATGAAAGTTAGTACCGACTCCGAGTCTACATTTCCAGAGCCTGACGCTGCTGATACTAGGTCCATGTCCTTCAATAACATGGATATTCTCACAGATCTCGGGAAAGAGATTCTTGAGTTCAGTTATGTTGTTCTTAAACAACCCATAAAAGATATAGGCAGAGCACTTGACTTCAGCTTCAAAACTTAGCGCAAGAGCCATGGCGGTATCTGCTTCAATTACTGATATTGAACTGAAATATTTGCGGAAATCTAGCAAGCGAAGGTCACAACTCACAAGTAGTTAACTGAATGAATGGTCTGGGTTTCTATATATAGATAGAAGATTGATGAAGCGCACATAATAATATCAA
The DNA here is from genome assembly GCA_023531435.1 of Papaver californicum. Classification (NCBI taxonomy): domain Eukaryota; kingdom Viridiplantae; phylum Streptophyta; class Magnoliopsida; order Ranunculales; family Papaveraceae; genus Papaver; species Papaver californicum. Next base: position 16,258 of record JAJJMC010000520.1, on the reverse strand, counting down.
AGGAAAAACCTAACTTCTGTATTTATCAGCTGGTTGCAGGTACACTCTACATACACTTGTCTTTCAATTGATAAAACTATCTGAGAGATATAAAAGAAGCAGACATACAGTAGTACTTGAGTGGAAGTGTGGGCACTCTTACACCTTATTGGTTGTTGGAATGACCTAGATCTTGGTATTGGAAAAACAAAACTGTCAAAAATGTAAAGGGACTTTCAACCGGTAAAACTGTTTGTAGATTAAAGGATACAGATATGTGATTTACGTTGAGATTAGTCCCACATAGTATAAGAAACTAAAGATCCTGCAGTTTGTAAGCTTTGAGTAACATTTAGCTTGCAAACCGGTTTCGAGATTTAGTTAGGCCTATGGACTTCAACATGATACCAAGGCAGGCAATTGAGTCTAATATGACCACATTTATTCCGCGTAACCCAATTAATTGTCCACATATTACCCAAAGAGACTATATATGAGAGGGCATGTTAGGGTAAACTTTTTGCCAATGAACTGAATCAATTTGGCGGACAAGGTAGATTTGGGAACCACATGATAGACTTGAATCCTACGTGCAAAATATGTTTTGGATTACCAACAGATTTTGCGTAAATCTTGGTCCTGTAGCTGACAAAATTTCAGACATATTCTTGAGTCTTATTATAGCTAGCAACTAGTGATAGCACATGCGCATATGCATCTTCTAAACTTGACCTTAGGACGATAAAGTTTATCTCAGGCTCAACAGTTAATTAAGTATGATTTCTCAGAACAAATCCGTATGACATGAAACTAAAATTTCGAGAGGAGTAAGAATTAATTTCAATCCCACAGAATGCAGATTTAGTTCTTCCTCGGGTGAAAGGTAATTAAGGCCATAGATTGTTATACAGTTATTACCACCCTTTTTTAATATTGGACATACAGTTAAGAAGTCATTCAACCTTGTACTGAATTCACTTGATTAGTTAGATGTAGATATCCTACACAGCTTTTATTGCAGTACTCAGGTTACATTTATGTGTACACATAGAGAGGTGTTTAGCCATGTTTGTGTAGCTGAGAAGGCAACTCTACGGAAATCATATGCAGCAAGCTGATAAAAGCAGATGGAATAGCAGAATCTCCTATGCGGCGTTCTCAAAATTCACAGAACATTTCACCAAACAGGATCCGGCACCAGTCGGAGTAACAGAGACCAGTTTGATCTGAAAGCTTCTATAAAAATTTGTTACGTCTCCCTCCAAAAAGTTCCAAGTGATCGACTTATTTTCACTGTTTACGGCTATCATCTGCTCCTTGGTTGTTATAAATTGACCACCTGTTTAAGAAAAAACAAATTATATGCATATCTAATTTTTGAAACTGCAACATTTGACACAAAATTATGTATTTGTATGTATTAGCTTACATACCAACTTTATATTTCCAGAGCCTGACACTGCCAACGCTAGGTCCATCTCCTTCAATAACTTGAATGCTCCTATACACTTCTGGAAAACAATTCACGAGCTGGGTTATTTCGTTCTTGTAAAACCCATAAAATATATCGACTTGACTTCCGCTCATTGGTTCTTAGAAGCTAGGGGGGCCAAGGGGCCGAATCTTGGTAATGGAAAAAGGGGAAAAAAAGAAAAAAAAAAACTATAAAAAACCCAAATGTAAAAGGCCTTTCCATTGCCAAACTATTTAAAGCTTCTTTTTGTTTTCCGTAGTGCCACACCGCATTACTAAATTGGGAAAATTATATGAAGATGATAAAGGTACAAATTTACAGAGATATGTGATTTAACACCTCAAGGATGATAATTAATCCAAGTTGATCTCGTACTTAACAGTCAAGGATGATTTGCCGGAATAATTAATAAGGGTTTACATGACAAAGAACTTTGAATATGATGGGTTCAGCTTAGTTATTTAAGATCTGGCTAGCTAGATCACATGGAATTGATCAAGTAACTGCTGAATTTTCAAGGAATTAATCTCTTTAGTTCTGCCTCAGGTTAGAACGGGGACGGCAACGAGTCGACACAGATACTGTCTTTTGATGTTGGGCATACATATAACAAGTCATCCATTTTTGTACTAATTTAGTTTGATTCATTAGATGCAGTAGGTCTACATAGCTTTTACTGCAAAAGTATGAGGTTACATGTATACCTAGAGAGGTATTTAGGCGTTTAGCCCTCTCTAAGTAGTGATAATTTTGTAAGCAAAACAACTTTTGGGAAAGTTTTCTCTAAAATGTTATTACAATGATAATAGAATGTTAAAGAGAATTCTGTTACAGACAGAGTATATAAAGGGAGAGAGAAATAAGGACAGCCGGTTAATGATAGTCAAGTCAAGATTGACTCAGACTCAAAATAATAGAAAACAGAAAATGACACTCCTAATACACCCCCTCAAACTGATAAGTAGAATACTAATCAGTTTGAAAGGACTAATATTCAAAATAACAGAAAACTAAGTCTTTGTAATAATAGAAGATGTTGATGAAGATCCAAGCAGCTGCAATAACAACTTGGAAAACAAAGGAAAACACAGCCCTTTAACGAAGAGATCTACCAGCTGAACTTCACTAGCAATCCATAAACGCATTGATGTTTCGATCACTCATTACGTATAATTTTTTTATGTGACCCACTATTCCTGTAACTTTACCGTCCCTAGATCGCATAATTTTCTTGTGTAACCCACTATTCCTGTAACTTTACCGTCTCTAGATCGTATAATTTTCTTGTGTAACCCACTATTCCTGTAACGTTACCGTCCCTAGATCTAGTATCTGGATTGTTTGGATGAAAAACAAAATTGGGGGCGAAAATTGGTTGCATGGCACTTGACCCGGAGGATTGTTTCGGAGGCCATACGTAACCATAGTAATGGAATTTAGATGTGTGCCCGAAAACAATTGCAACACCTGTTGACAGCCATGAAAATTGAAAAAAAATATATATACAAATAGTGAAATTTATATATTTAAAGCTTTAGATATTGATAACATAAAACTTTAGATACTATAATTAGAAAAACTCTAGTCAAATAAATAAAAATAGAGATTTATTGATAATCTAAATATGGATGAAAATATCGATTTTTAGAAACTATTACTAGAACGAAGTTCCTATATGTTACATGGAGATCTCTGGGGCAAAGAGGCCCAGATTCTCTCGCTGCTGAGTCGCTAACTCAGTGAAGTGAGTGAGACAGAATCAGTCTCTGACCTGGCCAGATCCAACGGCTGAGATTAATTCAGATATCGACCACGATTATCTCTGGCCTTCGGGAAATTACACTTTGAAATTTCGACAAAGTAACAAAACCCTAAGTAGATCCTTTTCTACAAATTCCAGAATCTCACCATGAATTCTCTCAAACGCCGGAGGGATGAGGTAATTTTTTATTTACTGATGCTAATTTTGTTATAATTTAAATAGATTAGATTTGATCAGACCACGAAATTAACCTAAAACAGATTAATTAGGGATGATCCTGCATTATGAGAAAGTAATTAACCTATTATCGTTTTGTTGTTTTAATATGATCACAGTCAGAAAGTGAGATTAATCTTCAGAGAAAAATGATGGACGGATATAGTAAAGTTGTTTCCAACGAAAAGCTTGCAAAAGCAACACCAATAACCGATGATTCGACGGTGAAACCGGGGGAAAAAGCAAAGCCAATATGCATATTGGATGATGCAGTGAAGGCTAATGTGCAAGCAAAGCTACTACTAGTATCATCAGATGATGCAATGAAGCCTGGAGGAACAGCAAAACCAATATGCATATTGGATGATGCGCCAATGAAGGATGAGGCGGTAGCGAAATCAGTACTATGGGATGATAAGCCGAAGGCTGAGGTGTTTGCCACGAAAATACGTCTATTTTGGAAGGAAACAGTACAAGGATTAAAAGAAGAAATGAAACTTGAGTTACTTGAAAATGTTTCTTCCAAAGAGAAACCAAAAGGATGCACTGACGAAGTATTTGCTTTGCGGGTGAGTAAGTTACTGTATGATTATTTTATGAGTAGTTATCAGGATTTTGCACAGGTAGAGGCATTAACTGTAAGAATGGTTAACAAGCAGCTTGAGTTTAATAAGCTCGAACGTGATATAGAGGTACTTAAGAAAACAAGAACGTCATTCTTGGATTTTACGAGACAAGAGAGACGAGAATTTGATGAGTTAAATTAAGAGAAGATTGAACGAGGAAATGAAAATGTTAAACTTTCCAAGGAGAACTCTGTACTGAGCATGGAAAATACTAAACTTGAATGTCATATTAAAGATCTTAAGAAATTCAAGTCAGAGTGCGAAACTGATGTTGCATCACTCAGTGAACAGAGAGTGGTCTAAGAAGTTATAATGAGATACTCGAAAAACTGAAGATGTGTCTGGGAAGCGATATTAAAGAGCTTAACAAAGAGAAGTCTACGGTAGGAAATGATATTTGTTTGCTTAAGAATGAGAAGAGTACGCTGCAAAGCGATATTGAATCACTCAACAATGAGAAGATTGAAATAGGAATTGATCCTGAGTTACTCAGAAAGGAGAAACATAAACTGAGAAGTGACATTGAAACTCTGAACAGCGAAAAGTCTGCAACGCAAAGTGATGTTTGTAACTAGAAACATAAACTTAAAAGTGACATTGAAACTCTGAACAACGAAAAGTCTGCAGCGCAAAGTGATGTTTGTTTGCTCAACAATGAGAATGCTAAATGAGAACTGATGCTGTGTTACTCAACAAGCAGAAGATGAAACTGCGAAGTGATCTTGAATTTCTCAATGAAGAGAAAACTAAACTAGGAGATTATATTGAGTTACTCAAGGCAGAGAAGCACGGATTGCAAACTGAATTTGGATTTCTTAGAGACGTGAAGAATAGGCTGCATAGTGATATTACACTTATGAACAATGAGAGGACTGTCTTCGGAAATGATATTGAGCTACTCAAAACCCGAAAGACTAGAACGGGGTATGATCTCAAAATTTTGAGCAAAAAGAAGGCTAAACTAGACAGTGATTTTTAACTCCTCAGCAAAGAGAAAGATAAATTGCAAAGTAATGTTGAATTTCTCAATGAACAGAAGAATACATTGCAATCTCTTATTAAAGTTCTCAATGAAGATAAGAAGGAAGATCTTGAATTCTGCCGAGCTATGACACAGACTCTAATTGACAAGGAACGCCAAAGCAATGATGAGCTCCAGGAAACTCGAAATGAACTAATCAATGTGAGCTATCTCTATCAACTTCTCTTTTAGTACTGTAATCACTTGGCAAAACATTTCATAGATTTACTTGCATTAGTGAGGAAGTTAGGCTGCTTAGGCAGAAAGGGTAAGGCAGCCAGTCCTAGCTATAGAAGTTGCAACCACACTTCGTAATGTTGAATGTAACCATTATTAGGCAGGAATAACGATCTATATTACTGTTTCCTAACCCACTTTAATGATCCTTGATTCTAGGAATTGATCCACGAAACGGGTAATCGTGCTATCATCCGCGTTAAGAGAATGGGGGAACTTGATCCTAAGCCTTTCCAAAAGGTATGCAAGAAGTATTGTGGAGAAGAAGCAGATGTGAAAGCTAGTGAGCTTTGCAGCTTATGGGAAGGTCACCTTAGAGACTCAGATTGGTTTCCTTTCTTAAACGTAGAGGTTGGAAGTGATAGATATAAGGTACTTTCTATCGGGATTCTCTGTACCAATGTGTCTCTGCTTATTCCACTTTTATCTTATTTATATTGTCACGAATGAATCTGGAGAAGAAATTTCATATATTCTTTGTGCCTATGTTAGCATCCTTAAATCACAAACATTAAACTGTGCAGGCGATAATTAATGAGAAGGATGAAAAGCTGAATAATCTGAGGATCACAATGGGCGATGAGGTATTCAAGGCTGTGACAACTGCATTAACAGAGATGAATGAGTATAATGCCAGTGGGAGATATGCAGTCCCAGAACTGTGGAACTTTAAAGAGGAACGGAGGGCAACATTGCAGGAGGGAATTCAAAGATTAAGCAAATATAAGCGTAAGAAGTGAACGAAAATGAGGGAAACATTCGCATTTTAGGAAGCAAAGGGGCAGCAGGTGCGATTGCAATGTATTTTTCTAAAACTCAGTATTTTGTTATTAAATAAGGGTTCTTCGTAGGCCATTCTTTCTGTTAAAAAAATAAATAAATATGAACAACACCATTGTGGTACTACGTACTATTACACACCCATTGAAGAGGTTGTTTAAGATGTAGGTCCTAATCCTGTTACCAGCTCATGCACACAACACAAACCACCACACTCAAAAATCTTTGCTGAAGTGAAACTCAGAATATGCCAAACAACGGTGGTTAACCAACACTTCTCCTCCACCACCTGCAAGCAAATACTGTGTCACAACTCGCAACAGAGCTAATCTGAGATAAGTGAAGCAAACGGCTTTTCTCAAATCTCTCCGGTACTATTAAGTATTATATAAACAAATTTTAGTTGTTACAATATACAATTGGATCTGTGGCGCAATGGTAGCGCGTCTGACTCCAGATCAGAAGGTTGCGTGTTCGATTCACGTCAGGTTCATTATAAAAAAATTTGTTGAATAATATTTTTGAACAGGTCAAGTGACGAGGTAAAAAATGCCAGTTGACCTGAGGTAGTTTTTCTCAGATTAGTGTATGATTATGATGTGTTTTACTGTAAATCAGATCTTCCATTTGAAAATTCACTCAGAATGATTTTGTTGAAGATGATTTATTTTTCTTAATCAATTTATAGCCAATACGATCTTCATTCGAATTCTTAAAAGATGTAATCTCATAATTTTCAACCCATAGAAAATATTGGAATTATTGCATGACATAGAACTTCAAGCCTCAAGATTACACACCAAATACATAACATAAATTACTAATAAAATACACTGAAACATCTCTTCATGTTCATCTTTCTTATATTGAGATGCATCATTCTTTATTCAAGTACATAATTTTCAAAGGTAATTAATGAAGAGGTTTTCCAGGAAGAGGTTATCTGAATATACATGTAAGCAGTGGGAGGAGGTGATTCAAACTTGAAAACTCAAGTGGGTAAGTGGTGGCGGTGGCCTGTTCTTAGTAAGCTGGGGCGGGAGCAGGCGCATAAGCTGGGGTGGGAGCAGGAGTGTAAACTGGTGGTTCCGTGTAAGATGGGGTGGGAGCAGGAGTGTAAGCTGGTGGATCAGTGTATGATGGGGTGTCATCCGTGTAAGATGGGGTGGGAGCAGGCGTGTAAACTGGTGTTTCCGCATAAGATGGTGTGGGAGCAGGCGTGTAAACTGGTGTTTCCGCATAAGATGGTGTGGGAGCAGGCGTGTAAACTGGTGGATCCGCATAAGATGGGGTGGGAGCAGGCGTGTAAACTGATGGATCCGCATAAGCTGGGGCTGGTGTTTCAGCATCATATAAAAAGCGAGCTGCTATGGCTTGAAATGGAAAACTAAGAGATATCACAACTACTAACATGATGATGATTGAAGAAGCCATTGAGGTTCTTATTGTTGCCATCTTCTGTAAGATTAATTTGTAATGGGATTTTGAGTTTGTGATGTTATTATTGTGCACTTCTTCATCCCTTTAAATAGGCTTATTATGTTGTCAAGTTCTTACTTACATATAAAATCTCCAGGTTGTGAAAAAATACAGAAAAAGAATAAGTCTCTCTGAAAAATTCCATTTTGATTGATTTGATCATTTGACTTAGGCAACCTCTGGTGTGCGATTTTTATTTTATTTTTATGTTTATCAGGTAATGAGAATGCGTGTCTTAACTACTAATCGTCAGTGGTAATATTTTTTATATATATCCGGTAAGACTTGATCTCTTCCATTTGATGTGATCATACAACACAAATTAGAAGGACCTATTCTGCTACAACTCCATCATCTCTTACGTTTTCCGTTTACTGTCGTAATAGGACAAGAAGGCCAAATATGTTGTTTTTTAAGATCTTTACGTTTTCCTTTCCAGTTATGTGTTGGTTATAACAGTTGAATATTTTTAAGTTTGAACTGTTGAAACGGCACACATTCGTATGTCCTTCGGATATCTTTCTGCCGTTACTATTCCAAGGGAAAGAAAACAGTAAGTTTACATATTCTTAAGCGTTTGTGCGGAGGCATTCTTAAATTTTAATAAATTGGTTAAATAGTTTTTAAAAAATCTTTTGCGTGGATTTAAAATATGAATATAATAAAATACTTCTTCCGTAGTTATTATTATTTTTTTATTTTAGAGTAACCTAATTAATTTAAGATTTATGTATTTATTTAAGGCCTATCCAATAAAGTCATTTTAGTTTAACTTCAAAAGTCCTTATCCAACTATATTAGTTAGTGATTAATACATTTTTTGATTAGTTGGTATAAATTATTGAACTAATTCTTAGATTAATTTAATTAATTTATATTACCCCATCCGTTTAAGTTATAAAATAAAATTCTTATTTTTAACTGTTTATCTAAATAGATATAGTTCTAGTTCCTAGATAATTTTTTTATATATTTTTTTATTAATTATATTAGTATTATACTAGTGTTCTACTTAAATGAATTTAATGTTTTTAATTTTCATCAAAAAGATGGATAATATAGGGAAAAAAATATTTTTATAATTTCTATATTTTTCTTAATCGAATACAAACTTGTTTTTCCCCTATATAATTTGGACGGAGGAAGTATTATTTATTTATTTTATCATCTTTAGTATTCTTTTTTACTTATTTGTTGATATTTTCTAATTAATTTTGATATTTCTTTACTAGTATTTATATTTTTTAAAATAAAAAAACAAATGTTAGTTAACTAGAATTGGCAAGTATTTGGTGATTAACCTGCCAATTGTATGTGACTGAAAAACATGAATCAACATTGACAAATACAACGAAGAACATCCAGCTAATAGGTAGGTTCATATCCACTGATTGTGTCATAAAAAAATATCAAAAAAAAGAGTCTTGTAAATTAGAATTGAGTTACGTAGTTACTTATCTTTCAATTATGGATGTTGTTCTCCTTGAATAAGGAACATGAACCGGAATCGGCAGATACGAAGTGGAACATATGCCAACTATAGTTTTTTTTTTTTTTAATCTTTCAAAGAGAATATAATTAAAAGCACACAAGCCGTGTGCGAGCGAAGACATCCAACAAAGAGCAAAAAAGCCAAACAAAAACAAAAAAAAATACAAAAAAACTAAAGAAAAGAGGTTTCTAGGTATCAACAAAGGAAGATACAATTTGTGAATCCTAACAATCCGATAGCAAATTGCAGACCACAAATAGTGACAATTGCCTATTGTCAATTATCCAACTCGTCAACATCTTCAATAATTAAATCATCGTGGTTTTTTTGCGAGATCCCTAAACATTTCTTCCCGATTAGTTTTTATAGGTGGAAATTCTAATCCCCGTAAGGAACTAAGCTCGACGAGTTTATCTGACGAGACTTTATTAGGAGCATTAGATTTATGAGGCTTTTTCTTTTTTGTGCTTGAGAAGGAACAATTTGGGAACATACCTTTGCATTTGCATTTCATGCTCAATTTCATATCAATTCCTGCAATTGACTTGGACGATAACGGCTTTGCGATGCTTATTTTTGAGTCTTTCAGAACTAAATGAGAAGTGGCCATCTCCCCTTCTTATTCTTCTTCTTCTTCTTCTTCTTCTTCTTCTTCTTCTAAATCATGAAACTTGTTATGGGATTCAAACCAGAGGGGATGGCAGGATCACCTTCCACGACTGGTTGATCATTTCAGGAGTAGTATACGAGTTCGATGAATGAATCTTTAGGTGCTTTCTTTTTTTCTTTTTGCCTGCGTCTTTCTTTCTTTTAAAAGTAATCCACTCACCAAGAACCTTTTCTTCTCCAATTACCCTCTCACCATTCACACATCTATGTAAAACAGAACTCATGGCCTCATCATAAGTCTTATATTTAGATTCTCCATCAGAATTTTCACAATTATCAACTGTAGGAGAGTCTTCAACAATCATCTCATTAACCCCATTGTTAGATCTGAAAGTTGTCCCTTATGTCGTTGCCCTTTCCACAACCTTATTTCCTTGTACCTTAATATTTTCATTTACAATAGTATCTACTCCATAGTCATTTACTCCAATCATTTCCCAAATCCATCCTAATCTTTCACCACACCAGAACATTGATTCTCTTTCAATGCCTCAGTGCTTTCTTTAGCATTCTTTTTTGGTTTAGGCATCCACACTTTCTTGCTAGCCTTAGGACATTTAGCACTTGAGTGGCCAAATGTAGCATAATTCTTACAGCTTGAAGGTTTCCAAGTATATTCAATTGAAAACTTAAATTCTTTGCCTTCATATACAACAGAAATAAAAGAAGGGAATGCACTATCCGCCTCCATTTCGACACATACTCTAGCATAACTCATTCTGGTTCTAGCCAGAGTATGGTGATCAACAAATAATGGGACTCCAACTACACTAGTAATCATACGTATCCCCTTAGCATTCCATAAGTGAGTTGGAACATTCCTCAAGTTCATCCATACAGGTACTGATTTCATTTCATGAATGTCTTGCTCAATAAAAACCTTCCATCGACGAATTAAAAATAGTCTGCTTGAAATAGTGATTAACGCTAATTCTATGGCAGTAACTCTATTTTCCTCTAACTCAACTCAAAGATGAACATCAATTCTTCATGAGAAGTCAATTTAAAATCTCCTTTAAGCTTCCATGCTTGTTCCATTGTTTCTTTCACTTGGTGAAAAGGTAGTCTACTGCCCACAAAAACCCAACTAGAAATTTGCTGCTCACCCTTAGTTCATCGACTAAATCATATGAAGAGATGATGGATTTCAACTTACCATCCATTGAATGAGGTTTATGAAAAGACAATTTGCAGGTAGTAAAATCCACCCTGCTGCCTCCATCATTGTATTCCCCAAAAAGAGATCTCCATTTTCCATTTTTAGGTTTTTCTGAAATCCCAATCGAATCTCCAATCACACCAGCTCGATCCTTGTTGACTCCAACATAGACTCCCCCACTAACAGTAAGAACACCATTTGCTCCAAAAGATGGAGGATTTGAGTTCAAAAGAGGAAAATCCTTCATCCAAAAAATAGTCCTTGTATCCATCACAAACAGAGACCATTCATGCCCAGACTTTAGAAAGAAGAGGAGTCTAGAGCAAGAAGAATCATTTGTACAATAGATTATATAGGTTAATTTTGGATTTCAGGGGAAAAATTCGGTTTCTAGGGTTACAAAAATTAGGGTTTATACTAATGGATCGAGGTTTCTGATTCTAGGATTTTGATAAGGATCAAAACGTGATTGATTAGTAGTTTGGATTTAAGTTTTTGATATAAAAATCTTATGAGATTTCAGCATTTTAATGAAGAATAGAAAGAAACTTTTTTTCTCCAAAGGAAGAGAGAGATGAATCCTAAAGTTGATTGATGTTGATAAACCAACATTTGATATCCTCAACCTATATGTTTTCCCTGAAAGCCACAATTATGCCAACTGTAGTATGAATATATCGATTGTATCATAAAATACATCTACAAATATGAGTATTTTTCTTAACAATAATCAGCTGATATAATTTTTGACATCAATTAATTTTAGGAACAATCAACCATTGTGCAACTTAGTATCGTGAACCCACCTTTCTAAAAAATTATAAATTCCAAAACATTTGGTCTGATAAATATATTTATATTTTTTATTTTTTAATCTACCAGTACAAATATAAAACACTGAGGAGCAGGAACACCTAGGGTATGGGCATCGTGCATAATCAAGTTTCAATGGCTCCCAAAGCCCTCTGGTAAGTTCAGCTGCACACCAAAATTGCCGATCATGACCGACGCCAAAAAAAACTTGCACCCTCGTCACATATAACCTCGACCGCAATACTTTGTTTCGGAATATATGAGACACCTCATGATACATAACACGTATAAATATTACATATGACGATAGCTCAGACCTTTCAATGTTTAGTCTTGTATCATTCGCAAGCATCTAGAACCTCATGTAGCAGGTGAATACCTAAGGTTTGTCCTCAATGCTAGCACAAACCTCACCTGGCTCCGGAATTTAAAGCCTTGCAACAAAGCAAGCACAAAGTCTTTTCTTGCACGCAAGTATTAAACTTGTACTTTACCGGTTAACTTTTGAAATTAGCACTTTCCTTTCATTGTATTCTGTCTCAGGGTACTGGAGAAAGTAAAGTTTCCTAGAGCAAAAGGAAAGAGCCAAATCGATGCACTATTGCCCCTTTTGGACTTTGAGAACGACAAAGTACCCGAACCCTTTGGCCCTAGCAAAATCAGAACTGGTTTGTTGGGTTATTCGAGACAGAGCCGCAAACACAAACCCAACAAATTACCAATGTGAGCTTTCAATTTATATGTCTTGTTTTCGTTTTTGTCTAATATTGCGCTTAATTAACAATATATCCAGGATTTTTCATTACTTAGCTGTGATGAAAATTGTTTTCCGCACAAGTCATATTAATCATTGTTCATGGTTCGTTATATACTTCCAGTCAGGGGCGGAGATATCGTAGAGCATGGGTGTGCAACCCAGCTAGTTCCAAGCCATTCTAGTTGTTTTTGTTTTTTTTAGGTATAAATTATCTCTCAAGCCCATTTTGGAAGAAAAAAATTTTGCACCCTCCGTTCTACAAACCTGGTTCGGCCCCTGCTTTCATTCCCATTACAACTCACATAATTGACGCACTCAAAAGCTCAAACAAGGAGGTCGAATCGAGACCAGGTGGGAGAACATGTTACTTGACCATGCAAATTTCATTCATATAATTAGCCATCTCTTAAGCAAACTCAAGTGAACTCCAGTTGATTGTTTCAGGTATAGTTGCCGAGAATATATAACATGACAGTTTCAAATCCTGACTCACACTACATCCATCTTTGCTTGCGTTTATTCATATTCGCTTGTAATCTTCAATTAATGGTTTATGTCAATACAATTTGGTGGTAAATGGGCAACCTAATAGAGAGGGTCTGATGTGATTTATTATAAATCAAGATCTTCCAAAGGAATATTCGTATGCTAATACGATCTTCATTCGAATTCTTACAAAATGTAAATATAAATCTCATAATTTTCAACCCATATAAAATATTGGAATTATTGTATGACAGAGAGCTTCAAGGCTCAAAATTACACAAGAAAATATAAAATACACATAAATTACTATACTTCTATATTGAGATGCATCATTATTTATTCAACTACATAATTTGCAATGGTAAAGAGGAGGTTTACCAGGAGGTGATCTGAATATATACGTAAGCAGTGGGAGGAGGTGATTCATACTTGAGAATTAAAGTGGGTAAGTGGTAGCGGCGACCTGTTCTTAGTAGGTGGAAGGAGGAGGCGTGTAAACTTGGGTAGGAGGAGGCGTGTAAACTGGTGGAGATGTGTAAGATGGGGTGGGGGCAGGCGTGTAAACTGGTGGAGGTGTATAAGCCGGGGTGGGAGGCGTGTAAACTGGAGAAGGCATGTAAGCCGGGGTGGGAGCAGGCGTGTAAACTGGTGAAGGCATGTAAGCCGAGGTGGGAGGAGGCGTGTAAGCTGGGGTGGGAGGAGGCGTATAAACTGAAGGGGGTGTATAAACCGGGTTGGGAGGAGGCGTATAAACTGGAGGAGGTGTATAAACCATGGTGGGAGGAGGTGTGTAAGCCGGGATGGGAGGAGTGTAAATTGGTGGAGGCATGTAAGCTTGTGTTGGTGTTATATCGTATAAAAAGCGAAGTCCTACGGCTTGAAAAGGAAAACTAAGAGATATCGAAACTATTAAAAAGATGATGACTGAAGAAGCCATTGAGATTCTTATTGTTGTCATCCTTTCTATTGTATTATTCCTAATGGGTTTTTGAGTTTGTGATGTTATTATTGTGCACTTCTTCCACCCCTTTAAATAGGCTCATTATGTTGTCACGTTCTTACTTACAATCTCCAAGTTGTGAAAAGAAAAATGGAAAAGAAAGAGTCTGTTTGCAAGAAGTCCATCTTGATGTGATTTGATCATTTGACTTGGGTAAACTCTGGTGTGCGCTTCTTTTTTTTTTGTTATATGTTTTTTAACGGGTAATGAGAATGTGTCTTAACTACTAATTCTCAGTGGTAATGTGTTTTTATCCTGTAAGACTTGATCTCTTCCCTTTGATTGTGATCATGCAATATATTTTGTTGCTTGTGCAATCATCTTCTTCTTCATTTTTCCTTAGTTAAGGCAAATTATAAGGACCTATACTATTTCTACTTTGTTGCTTGTGCATCGTATCGTACCGATGTAGCACGAACGCTTTTACAATGGTCACGTTGTTACTGGTGTTTTTGCGCCAGATATATTAGCGACATCGTATTACGTGTCACACGTTGTTTCAATACAAATGGATACTTGACGTGATTTGAGATTACCCAATATAAATAACCGTAATTGCAGGGTGTCTAACTAGTAGACAGCGGTAAATATGGGTCGAACTCACATAGAGCGGGAAAATAGTGCAATTAATATCTCTAATCAACTAACCAGAAATAATATTTTTGGATGTTTAGAATTACGAAAAAATAATAAAATAAAATAAACTAAACTAATATAAATAATTAAGCAGAGAGAATCTGTAACCAGGTTTTTCAGTATCCACCACTATTTCTATTTAATTACTGAAGTGAAACATAATTCCTAAACATAATTCCTAAATAGAGCCTATCTCTTCTTTGCCTAACTAGAAAGTTGTAGCAATACTAGTAGTTTAGCCCATTTAGTCGTATTTTATCCTAATTTCAGATTTAAATATGAACTATCTATTAAAACAATAAAACAGTAAATTAATAAAATTATAAGTACTAATAAATATAAATTAAGAGATAAAAATGTATGATTTAAAGACCTATCAATACTCCCTCCATCTTGATATTTAATTGTAGATGATTTCAAAATTTATGATTAAACTTTGATAATTCAGGTTCATAACAGTTTAAATATTGGATGAAATTAGTTTTATCGTGTGTAGTTTTGAGAAAAATATATTTTTTTGTCATAATATATTTGGATTCATCCTGTATATTTTAATAAAAAAATATATTTCGTTAGGATATAGTTGGTTTCATTCTATAAATTTTATATTTTTATTGATTTTTGGTTTCAAGTGATTGGTGTTTGTTGTATTTTGTTACTATTAAAGGTAGTTGTGGTGGCAATGTGGTGTTCGTTACAGTTTAAAATATTTGTAGTGGCTTGGGTCTTTGTTTGTGTAGAAAGTTGTGGTGGCGGCGGTGGTCCTTGTTTGTATTAAAAGTTGTGGTGGTGATTCAATTAATTTATTATGACATAGTTTAAGCCTTAATGCATCCAGATTCATCCTACCTATTTTTCGATTGCAACCAGTTTCATCTTAACTATTTTTCAAATAATTTTTTATATCTTAGTTTAAGCCAGGATACAACCAGTTTTTGGATAATGACAGTAGGCTCCATAAAAGAATAAGAATTAAGAAGATGACTGTTATAAGATACCAGATTTTTTTCTGATATAGGGTTGTACTGAATGCCTGGAGGCTTGCCTATGTCAAAAAGAGCCCATGGGTACCCGGAAGCCTATCATGGGCTTGCTTTCCTGGTTATTTTAGGTTAGCGGACGCGGGCTTTTATTCAAATATTAGGCTTGGTCTGTTCACCTGTCCAAATATTTTGATGAGTCATAAACGGGTAATGTGCCTCAGATTTTGTGGGTATTTTAAAATTAGACCTGGCCTGCCCTTCCTAGCCTGACAAGATAAATGTGCTGTCTGGCCCCTTGTACACCCTTATTCTGATATGGATACTCGTTTTACTATAAAATATCCAAAGAGTTTGAATAGGGTTGGATCACCTATTTTCTCGATTCAAAGAGTTTGGATCCTCAACTTTCTCCTATCGGGGAGGTTGGCTAGAATTAAAAAATAAATAAAAAGAAAACTAAAATAAAAATTGTGATTTCATTACTAATAATTAAGTTTAGAACAGTGCCGATTCATAATAAAACTCTAAAATAAAATAAAAAAATAAACTACGAAATTAATAGAAACTAAGGAAAAGAAAAAACACTAAAACAAAAATAGATGGAAATCAAAACTATTGCTGAATCTTGTATCACTTCAGCTTCTACCAATTAGACCATGGAGATTTCTTTTCTGGCATCAATCTTTGGA
>JAJJMC010000506.1:0-17884 GCA_023531435.1 Papaver californicum | reverse complement strand
AACCCAACCGTAACTTTCTCTGAATCACAAAAAATCAAACTTTCAAATCGTGATTTCATCTAATTTGAGCCATAAAAAGATCAAGAGTTTAATCTAGAGGTATCTAAATGCTACTATGGTTGATTGAATCAAAATCTAGGGTTTAAAAAAAAAACGACAAAATTTTCTTAAATTTTATCAAGGTTTTCTTTCCACAAAACACAAATTCAAAAAAAAAAAATTCAAATCATTTGATTAGGTAAAAGATTATGTTTAATTAATCATGATTAGGTTAAATTAATCTTAATTAATTAATGTAATTAAGATTACTAATGAGAGGTGGTTTGGGTATTGTGAAAATATTATGGATAAGGGGTTTTTATGTTTTACTTCATAATGTCCCTATTTCTTCTTATTAGAGGAGCCCCTCAATCAATATTGGAGCCCCTATATCAGCCTTCAATCAAACAGCTGTATTTGTCTCAGTGTTTGACTTAAAGTCAATGTATACACATTATACTCTATAATAATATTCTTCCCCTGATAAAAATAAAATTCAACCACAGATAATGCTCATATATTAATAGTTTTGGTTCGTAAATTAATTACCATATCTTTTTTGTTATTATTTTGGTGAAAGGGTAATAATGGACGTTTGGTGGATCAAAAATATTTTATTTACACATTTGCGGTAACGTCATCTTCCTATTTCAGAAGAGCTATTAGTTTATATTGTGTTTGTTTTTTTGTTGATTCGGTATCTAGATTTATCTCGGTCCGAGATAAATGTTAGACTATTTATTTTTATTTTGAGTTAGATCTAATTTCCGATCTGAGTCAGACTAAATCCCTGATTCGAACTCATTTGAATCAGGTATAAAAATATTCCTAATTCATTAGACCAAACCAAATCACTAACTCATATATTTTTAAGTCATACGACTCGGATCTCATGCAATTTTTACAACCTAAAAAGCAATCTTTAACCTTACAGACGAAGGTCGCATCTCTCGGGCATACTTCCATCGTGTGCTAGACTGTAATAATAAAAAGAATCTAAATTAAAGCCGTCGATCTTATTTGCTCCCAACCATATCTTAAATAAGGCAGTTAGCTGGTCAGGGTGATGATCTACTATGTTGTTAGGCATCCTGGAAGACAAAACATGTGTTAGGTGAATACACGTAAACCAAAAATCTTAACCAAAAACCATGAAAAGCGATGTTTGTGATCTGATAATGAGTAATGCGATTGATTGATTAGAATGAGTAGCTAAAGATGCATAGTAATTATTTTCTTGAGACAAACCCTATTGCCATGCTCTATTTAAACCCGAGCCTTGTTAATTTGTGATACATGTGAAAGTTCGTTTGCCGTGGGGAAGACGTTAAAACCAAATTTAACTTTGTTAAATTTATTTATCAAAATTTGACACTAAATTTTGGTTTAAGAGTAAGTCCAGTGGACATAGTAAATTAGCAGATTTGTCTATTTTCATCTTATGGTGGGACTAGCAAACAAATCAACTGGATGGGAAAACCCTTAAATCTACGGTTTTGCCATACCCTTTTCAAGTTGAACTGAGCAATTCAACCTAAGACGGTCGAAATAATATGATGATCAGACTAGGTTGAGCCGACAACGGCTAGTTTATCTGAAGACTTTTATTTCACTCCCTATAAGTTCAACCAATTTCAGCTCCAAAATCACACCCTCTACATCAAAAAATTCTTAGAATTTTAATTCAATCATAATCTTTTCATCTCAAACTCTAAATCATCCCTTCTGTAAAAACAAAAATTACTTCACAATGGCCAGCTCATCACAAACACAAATTACTTCACAAAAAATGTTTCATCGAGAAAAGTTCGCGGTGTAAAGTATACTCTGGATGAAGATAAACCACTTGCAGAACTTATGTAGCATTCACGCTTGATCCTATCAGTGGTGTTCAACAACAAGATCCAACGTTTTGGAGGAATATTTTTAAACAATTTGAAAAGGAAACTGGGAATACATCACTATGATGCTACCGGGTTGGCATGTCATTTTTTTAGAATCAACAAAGACATGAACAGTTAGTTAGCTTTGATGATGCGAATGATTCACCAAAAAGCAAGTCAATGTGGTAAGTTGTATTTTAATTTGTTTAATTGATTTTTAAAACTTTTATCAAGTTGTTGTAATAACTAATTTATAAATGTCGAAACTGCACCAACGAAAAACTCGAGAACAATGGTAAATAGCAAGAAGTTCTATTTCAAACACAAAGCATGTTTCCACATCCTCAAAAAGATGAACTAATATAACCCTGATCTGTTGAATGGATTTCAAGTAACAAAGGAATCCTCTTACGAGAGTACAATGTGTATCAAGGGTCTCCTTATTCTTCATCGGAAACAAACTCAACCCCTCAATCCAATATAGGCGGATCCCAGCATGGTAATTTTAATCTTAAAGTTATTGGAAAATCAGAAAAATATGATGTACCAGGCAACAAAAAAAAAGTAAAAAGAAACAAGAAGGGGGCATCTCAAGGTGCCGCACAATCATCAACTTCATAAATCAACTTTCAATTTTTTTTTTAAAAAAACAACAAAAGTTTGATATTCTAAAAATAGTAGAATGTAAGAAACTGGTTACAAAAATGAAGAATGGTCGTAAAGCGCTTGAAAAGAAATTTTTTAATGCACACATGAGAGGAATCATGAAAATGGATACGACAAAGATGAATCAGGCACAATTGAAACTCTGACAAGATGAATTTGATGAAATTCAAGCACAGAACACACAACAACGTCCAATCTCAGTTGGCGTTGATTCTGATGAGGAGGATGACACCTTAGATAAGGATCACAATAATGCCATTAAACTTGTTTAGTTATTCGTTTTAAATTATGAATGTAATAGTTAGTTTAATTTCAATGTAATCCTTTGTTTTAAGTTCAATTTAATCCCTAGTTTCAATCTAAATTTCAGTGTTGCTTTTTACCAATTTGATCATTAATTTTAATTTTTAATTTTTGTTTAAGTCAAGTTATATTAAAAAAAATGATTGGAATAATAACTTGAAAGTTCAAAAAAAAACACTGTAAATCATGTTACTTATGGTTTATACTTCAAAAATAAGCCCACAAGTGTGCGATCCTCCCTTAGCCTTAAATGTAAACCTCTGTTTTGAATTCTCTATTCTATCATTTTGTACTCTCTTGCGAGCACACTGTGAAGGGGTTGAACATCTTTCCTCAAATCTTTATCTAAATAACTTGTCCAACTGAGATCCTGTCGGGACTCCTCAATTACCATATTATGCAAAATTATGCATGTGAACATAACTTTATTCGTTTCTATTGGTTTAAACGAACAATATGGTCCACAAATTATATGGAATTTCCTTTTCAAAATTCCAAATGCTCGTTCGACATGCTTCCTACACGCCATATGCTTCCCGCTAAAATGTTTTCTATCATGGTGGTCCTCGGCTTGGGGTATATGAGCATAAGCTTGAACTAAAGTTTACCACTGTGGATGAATTCCATCTGCCATAAAATACCCCATGTTATAGATATTGTAGTTGATGGTGAAATATGCAGCTGAAGCATTTCCATACTTTAGTTTTTCATACAAATACGATTTATGCAAAATATTGATGTCGTTATTTGAACCCAGAAGTCTAAAAAAAGCATGCCATATCCAACAATCATAAGAAGACGCCGCTTCCAGAACAACAATTGGTTTTGTGTAATGGCTCTTATACTTACATTGCAAAGCATACCAATGCATACAATCAAGTCTACCTAGCATTCCTGGAAAGCCTCTCTTCTCATTTTTAACTATTAGTCGTTCGACATCATCTTGCTTCAGTTGTCGTAAATAACGTGGACCAAAATGGTTGACTACAGTTCCGTAAAATATTAGGAGGTTTACGTATGCTATTGTTTTTTTCCATACGAATGTACTCTTCACAGGCATCCACATGCACAATATAACCTCAAATACTTAAGGCTGCAGTGACCTTTTATTCAGGACTATATCCTCGTATTTTTAGTACATCAAATTGATAGTTGAATTTAGGTTTTACCCGAAAAAACTCTTAATAACCCGCATGACCAAGTTTTGTGGTATGCGGAAGCGACGTTGAAAATCATCATCAAAGTACACACTTCTATTATTAAAATAATCAAGCATCATTTGTTGATGTCCTTCCTCTTGATATCTCCACACATATATTCTTCTCAATATGACTTTTGGTTCTGGAGCTCACGGTACTTGCCATGTGTATAGTTATATCATAGTATTATTGTCCGCTATTTGTCTGAATCTGCATCCATTTAATCCAACTGGTGCATAATCCCTTATTGTTGTTGGAAAAATATTTTCGTGAATGTGTGTGTTTCTTCATTTTCCAAATTAGGATCCGTCTAATGAGTGAAACGACTGAAACAATGATTATATTGAAGAAATTGGAAGACTTTGTTTTGTAAAAATAAAGAATGGATAGAAATTGAGTATGTTTAAAATAAAGGGATATTTATATAAGTTAAAGAAAATATAACCTCTGGGTGATATTAAAATGTAGCCGTTATCGTAGCAACTCAGGACGGTCATCTCAAGTTGCTGACCGTCCCATGTTGCTGTGATCAAATCAATCTGAGCCGATAGATTATTTTGCCACTGTCAGAAAATGGATTTTTCCATCCACCTGACATAGCAAATGGGGAGATTGTTGCTCCCCACTCTCATATAGGGGTGGGCTCCGTCCATTTAGGATTAGTAGGGGATCATTTTTAGATCCGGTTTTAGTAGTCTCTATAGGATTTTTGTTTACACTTGCCTCGTATAAATTTGTATGGTTGATGAAATTCATATGGTCAAGTCTTTGGCCCAACGGTTATCCTTAGATTCTGGTTACGGTCCGGAATGCCCGCTATTCTCCTGCAACAAACGTGGCCGTCAGCCTAACAATTCAGTCAAGTCAGACTAATTACTTTTCTTTTTTACTTTGAAAATATATTCTTAATTTCATCCACTCTAATTTATGGAATGAAATATGATTAATTAAATGCAACACTAGTTTTCTCTAGGAAATCTGGTGAAAATCGCATCAAATTATTAACATTAATAGTTTGGATTCAACCGAAGTATATTTACATTTTTTTGTAAGGTAAAAATGGAATTTATTTACTGCTGCTAGTTATTTTGGGTTAGACTTTTAGAACCAGAATCATTAAACATGCGGACAGGCACATCCATAGTTTAATGTTAAAGCAAAACTTTTTCCAAGATTTTGAAAAATCAGCCAATCAATCCCTGACTGAAATCATATTAAATAGGAATAAGTAAAGACTGACCAACGAAACCCACAGTATAGGGATTAGGGGATTCCTCAAGGGTCAGTAAACAATTTTAAAAATTCTTTGGTTTTCTTTGTTCCAAAACTACTGTTTTTCAAATAAAATAAAATCGTACACTGATAACAAAAAAATTATCAAAGAAATTATTATAATAAAATTTATTTTGAAATTTTATTATCATCTAAATTTTAGCAGAGCTACGAGAAAAAAATAAGGCAGTAGATGGTTTCGTGAATAACACAGAAAATAATAGTCCGACAAAAAAACTTTTAAACAACAATCTAGATTATATTTCTTAATTAAATTGTATTAAATGATTTTATTGGTATAATGTACCATTTTATAACCGTACTTTAGTAGATTAAATAAGTTTTATAAAAAAAATCTAAATTTTAGCTACATAAAATCTTATTTAAATTTTTTTGATAAAAAAGAGTAATAGATTTTTCTTAAAAATATTTAATTGGATAGGATGAAATTCCACCTCACTGCTAAGACTAAAAGTAGGGCCTACCAAACCCCCTATTAATAGTTCAAATTTCTTGTTTTAAAAGCAGTTCAAAACTTCAATATTTTTCTGCAAAACCAAAACCAATTCACTCCTCTCTCTGTTTCCTCTGTTTACTCACTCTTTTTTCAAAATCATTTTCAAAAGAAGGAAACACAAAGAAAAGAAAAGGAAAGGAAAAACCTTTTCTTTGATTATTGAAAATATCTCTTCTCCTCTCTCTTTGTTGTGAAGAAACCACCAAAGAATATAATCAAAAGCAACACAAAAGCATCCTTTCAGAAACAAGGAAAAAAAAAACAATACAGTAATGGCAAAACCAATAATGTGGTGGAGCTTCTTGTTACTGAGTTTTCTTCTATCATGTATTATAGAAGCTTCTGTAACTTATGATAGTAAAGCTATTATCATTAATGGACAAAGAAGAATTCTTCTTTCTGGTTCTATTCACTATCCTAGAAGCACACCTGAGGTATACTACAAACAGTGTAGTCAATGGGTTTTGCTTAATTTCTCTAAACAAAAACTTGTTTTTTCTCAAATTTATTCAATTTAAGTGGTTCTCATTAATGAATATTTCTGATTATCTTTTCTTTTTCCTGTTAATTTATGATTTTTCTCCAACGGAGCTCCTTCAATTTCTTTCCTTTCTCCAAATTTCATATAAATTTTGAAGCCTTTCAGAACTCTATTCCTTAATACTCTGTTTTCTCTGCAATATGTAACCAATGGGTATCTCTGATGATCCTTTTGATTCCCTTAAAATATTTGAAGTTAACTTTGTTTTCTTTCAATTTCAGAAGTGAATATGAAATGGGTATATTTGGTTTTTAACTTTCTACAACTTGTCAGCTTTTACTTATTTTTTTAGTTTTTTTCTTTCTGCAAATTGAAATTTACTGTTTTTCACTTTAATTTTGGATTTTTCTTCACTTTTTAATAAATTATTGAACTTTTGTTGCTGTGGTTTCAGATGTGGCCTGATCTTATTCAAAAAGCTAAAGATGGAGGTCTAGATGTAATCCAAACTTATGTATTTTGGAATGGACATGAACCATCTCCAGGAAAATATTACTTTGAAGGAAGATATGATTTGGTTAAGTTTCTTAAGTTGGCTCATCAAGCTGGTCTCTATGTTCATCTCAGAATTGGTCCTTATGTTTGTGCTGAATGGAACTTTGGGTAATCTCCTCCTAATTTACAGCTTCAGAGCTTAGTTCAGTATCAAGTTCAAATTTCCAATTTCTTTTCTTTTCTTCTCAGTATCAATTTCATTTGTTTTGAATCTAAAAAGTTGTGTTTTTTGAATTCAGGGGTTTTCCTGTTTGGCTCAAGTATGTCCCTGGTATGCATTTCAGAACAGATAATGGACCATTCAAGGTTTGTTTGATACTTATTTATGGATTGTTTTTCTCTATTCAAATTACAGATTTTCAGTTTTCGGGTTTAGTAGTTGTTATTATTGTACTGTTATTGATGTAGTTTTGAATTTTTTTGAATGGTTTATAATGAAGGCTGCAATGCAAAAGTTTACAACAAAAATCGTCGACATGATGAAAGCTGAAAGAATGTTTGAAACTCAAGGAGGGCCTATCATTATGTCCCAGGTAAACAAATTGATCAATGTTCTCCACCATTTCGGGGTTTATTGAATTTGATATTGTTGCTTGACAGAAATTGTACATGAAAATTGAGACTTTTGTTTTTGGGATTTAAATTGCAGATAGAGAATGAATATGGGCCAGAGGAATGGGAAATTGGTGCTCCCGGTAAAGCATATGCGCAATGGGCAGCTAAAATGGCTGTAGGACTTGGCACTGGTGTCCCATGGGTTATGTGCAAACAAGATGATGCTCCTGATCCAATTGTAAGTAGTTTTGAACTTTTTGAAACCTTCCATAGATAAAAAGTATCTCTTGTTATTCATCATGTTTACCGTTGTTCGGTTTATCTCTAGTGAGAGTTTTTTTTTGTTTTGTATTAATGTTGGATAATTCTGATGTTGACGGCAGGGTCTACTAGTGGAGATATTTCTTGAATATTATCCATTTCCATTGTTTCTGACTTAGGTCTGTTCTCTTATGATAGATAAATGCTTGCAACGGTTTCTACTGTGATTGGTTCACTCCCAACAAGAAATATAAGCCGAAGATGTGGACTGAAAATTGGACTGGCTGGTAAGCCACTCACTTATTCCTCCTCAGTCCTCAAGCTGCCCCAAAATAAAGAACTAGATTTCGTATTGTGTTTCTGTTCTTACACAGTTATTAAGAATTCAAAAGTTTATCATCAACTTATGAGGATTTCTTCCGTTTATAGGTTTACAGGATTCGGGGGTGCAGTTCCTCATAGACCTGCGGAAGATGTAGCATACTCAGTTGCCAAATTTATACAAACTGGTGGATCATTCATGAACTACTACATGGTAAGGTTATGCCATAGTTGCATTTGTGATTTGAGTGTTGTTTTTTTAGTCCAAAAGGTGTTTAGTGATCTTCAATCAGTTTTAGTGCTAGCTTTAACTTATTGTTTTTTGTTTTTATACTTCAGTATCACGGAGGAACAAATTTTGGGAGGACAGCTGGTGGTCCTTTCATAGCAACTAGTTATGACTATGATGCCCCGATTGACGAATATGGTATGTTAATCAAGGATTTGCTTATTCTTAAAAGTGCTTACCTGAATACCCATTCAAGCATTTGATACTAGATTCATGAAGTTGGACTAGAAACCTATTTAGTTGTACGATGTTTTAGGCATTTAGCAAAACACAGGAGGGACTCAAAATGACTGTGACAATCCAAGTTACAATTTCTTTAGGACTCTCTATGAACTACTTTAGTACAAGGAAGAAGTCGCAGGTTTGTTCCATACAGGGGAACCAAGACAACGAGAAAAAAGAAGAGCTTCACTTTTTAACTCGGTCAATTGCTACTTTCTGCATCCACTACTTTATGGAAATGAACTTCTAGAATAAAAGATGTCCCATGTTGTAGATTTTACATGGTGGGTCTCTTATGTTAGTCTCTCACTCATTGGACTATGACTGTCATAGATGTCAGCGTGCCGGTTAGAGTTAAAATACTACTTTATATGTTGAATTGCGATTATAAATAAGTTTGTCGGGTTGCCCCAGTTTCAGATAGTTCTCGTTACGTTTTGACAATGACAGGGGAGTCACTATTCTCTCCAAATTCTTGAAGTTTAGATATCCTGCTTGACAGCCGAGTTTCTTGGTTATAAAGAATTAGAGAGAGTTTTCAATTTTCTAACTACTTTCTCTTATCTCTTATGTAGGACTACTAAGGGAACCCAAATATGGTCATTTGAGGGATCTTCATAAGGCAATTAAGCTTTGTGAACCAGCTTTAGTTTATTCCGAACCCACCAAAACAGTTCTTGGGAGCAAGCAAGAGGTTTGTCTCATTGTTTTTTGTACGTATACCCATACCACATAGAAACAATAGCTATACTAACATTTTTCGCAACTGTTTCTTGTTCAGGCTCATGTCTTCAATTACAAGGCAGGAGGTTGTGCTGCATTCCTTGCAAACAATGACGCAAACTCCTATGTAACAGTTTCCTTTAGAGGCTTAAAATACAACCTTCCTCCTTGGTCTATCAGCATTCTTCCAGACTGCAAAAACACTGTTTTCAACACTGCAAGGGTCAGTATCAAAAACTATAGCTGAGCTCTTTGAATGTCACTGAACGTTTTAAAAACTTTAAAAGAAAACTTTGTATTCTCAAAAATATGTGATTGTATTAAGTGATATGCGACATTCTTTTTCACTCCAACACTGAGCTTTCTGTTATATGATCTAAATTCCTAAAAGGTTGGGGCGCAAAGTTCAGAGGCAAAGATGACACCAGTGAGCAGTGGATTTGCTTGGCAATCATATAACGAAGAGACAGCAGCCTACGATGATAATTCAGCTACAACACGTGGATTGTTGGAGCAGATAAATGTGACAAGAGATGCTTCGGATTATTTGTGGTACTCAACAGAGTAAGTAGTCTTAACACCTAGACATCAAGAACCTAACCAATGAGTTAACTAATCAAAAAATACATAAACCAAGCATGAGTATTCTGTTGTCCTTTCCTTCATCTTCTTACTCAATCTTTTCCAACATCTTTATTACATTTTAGTGTCAAGATAGAGCCAAATGAAGCATTCTTGAAGAATGGGCAGTATCCTGTTCTAACAGTGATGTCAGCTGGTCATGCTTTGCATGTTTTCATTAACGGTCAATTATCTGGTAAGCAAATATAATCAGACTAAAGTACATCCTAAACAATTAATTTTTGAGATGCTTATCATCAACAAAATGATCTTTCCTAGAGTAATATTGTCTTTGGTTTTGCAGGAACTGCTTATGGGGGTTTGAATCACCCTAAGCTGACATTTAGTAACAATGTGAAGCTGAGAGTTGGCATTAACAAGATTGCTCTATTAAGCACAGCTGTTGGCCTCCCGGTTAGTTTCTGTTATGTTTTTCTTTCGTTTCATGTCCTACTTTTTCATATTTTAGATAGTCACAAGCAAATCTTACCATTCTGACGCACTCCTTGTTGGTTGAGTTGATACAGAATATTGGCAAACAATTTGAGACATGGAATGCTGGGGTTCTTGGTCCAGTCACATTGAAAGGTCTCAATGATAAACAAAGAGACTTAACATGGCAAAAATGGTCCTACAAGGTTAGTCTTCTGTCTATTCCCTTCTTTGATCCCTTGACATTGCCTCTACAGAGCAAACAGCAAAAATATTAAGATTTCCAAATTTCTGCTTTTGCAGGTTGGTTTGACGGGTGAAGCTTTGAGTCTTAACTCGCTCAGTGGAAGTTCCTCTGTTGAGTGGATGAAAGGATCTTTGATAGCTCAAAAACAACCCCTAACATGGTACAAGGTGAGGATCCCTAGTTTCATACAAGGAACGAACATCTATACATGCCTTTCGTAAGGTATCGTGAACTTTTTTACTGGCTCCAATTATGTGGGCTAACTATGTCTCCTTTTTTGTAGACTATTTTCAATGCACCAGGTGGAAATGATCCTCTGGCTTTAGATTTGGGTAGCATGGGAAAAGGTCAAGTATGGATAAATGGGCAGAGCATTGGACGTCATTGGCCTGCATATAAAGCATCCGGAACATGTGGTGGTTGTAATTATGCTGGGAACTATAATGAGAAGAAATGCGCTAGTAATTGTGGAGAATCCTCACAAAGATGGTAAGATAATAAACTTTTTCATATTTTAGTTAACAGATACTTTTCTGGAAAACCATGAATTTTCTTTTGACTAATTTGCTGTTGTATATCTTTAGGTATCATGTACCTCGTTCATGGTTGAACCCCACTGGAAACTTGATGGTTATTTTTGAAGAATTGGGAGGTAATCCAAGGGGAATCACTTTGGATAGAAGAACTGTACAGAGTGTTTGTGCTGATATTTATGAAGCGCAACCATCACTAGCGAGTTATTTGGCCCTAGCCGATGGAAAGACTGCAGTACCATTGAAGCCGAAAGCCCATCTTTGGTGTACACCAGGAAAGAAAATTTCTTCTATAAAGTTTGCAAGCTTTGGAACTCCCCAAGGAGTTTGTGGGAGCTTTAGGGAAGGAAGTTGCCATGCGCACAAGTCTTATGATGCTTTTCAAAAGGTATTGATATAGTTTTGTTTTTCAACATTTCATATTTTGCATCACTCAAGAGAGAGATAGTCTGCATTTATGTGTACAACTTGCTCAAGGAGCTCGTTTGCGCAATCTTTTTGCACCTAATCTGTGTTAGCACAAATTTTAACACAGGAGATGTTATTGCAGAACTGCATCGGACAACAATCTTGTGCCGTAACTATTAGTTCTGGGATTTTTGGAGGAGATCCTTGTCCAGGTACCATGAAGAAGCTTTCCGTTGAAGCCATTTGCACTTAAAAAAGGTTATCAACAGCGAAAAGTGGATTCAAATAAATATTGCATAGTAGTTCTTCTTTCGTATATAAAAGTACAGTTACTTCATATGATTCTCGGTAATTCTGCATTATACATCTGAAGTCATCAAAGACTACTGGTTTCGGTTATTCGCTTTTGCGACAGGATGAAGTTGTAAACCTGCAACACATCATTTGGCGAAAAGCATGCGTACAGAGCGGTGAAAGATTTGAAAGAAGGCAAATGTAAATAGAGTAGCTTTGGTTTATCAGAAAAAGCATTTAAAGATTGAAAGGGAGTAAAGGCATGTTGTGACCGAAGATTTTTTTGTGTCCACATGCATGATCTGGTCAGTTTAAAGGAGAATGCTTGCGCAAGTTTTTGGCTTGCATGAATTGTGTTCTCTTTAGTTGAAGCAATTTTTTTTATTGCTTTTTCTCAATGTAAGAAGGATTTACATATAGTAAAATTATTATTGAAGTTTATCATCAGTAAAAATCTCCCACTAAAATTGACTGCAGGGAATGGTGGATCTCCACATCCCTTTGGCAGAATTCATCTCATCATTCGACTAGTACATGCATTTGAAGTACATGAAGTTCAATATTTAGTCTTTTCTGGCGTCCATGACGTTTTTCAGAACAATGCTCACTCCTAGCACAACCAAATACTCATCAGGCAATATAGCGGCTTTCTAAGAACTCATTCTATCACAATATCAACTCCTAACAGCTTTCAACCAAATACTCATCATGTAAACAAACATAAAGAATACCGAACACTACTTCATATTCATTGCAATGAAGTAGTGTTCCCTTGTAAGATAAGTTGATATGTCTCAATCACTGTTTGCTTTGGTCTATTCCCTTATAACCATTTCAAGATTAGAAAGGTTGTGACAAGCATAAGACTTGGATCAAAATCCAGGATTCATTTTGTTGTATCACTTTCAATTTCGATTACAAGTTTATTACTATCAAGTGCATTTTAAACCAACTCCAAGATTGGGTACGGCTATTTAAAACCCGTACCCATCTACCAATACGTACCCAGACAACAGAACAAAAAAATAAAAAAGGCAATAACTCTGTCTGTTAGAAAGTAACATGTCGAATTTAGATAGAAGTAATTTGGGGTATTAATAAGATAAAATATGATCATTAAGAAGTAAAATCCACACACCTTTTATCCACATATTTTTTGTAATGATTAATATACCCTTGATTAATTAGTGTTAGTGTTGATTAATTAGTTGTTAAATTTGATTATAGATTATATAGTTAGTGTTAAAAAATCATTTCAGTTATAGTTTAAAAAAATATATAGGGTGTGTTAGAAAAGAAGAAGAAGAAGTTGAGGAAACTAAGTTTTTGTAATTTCAATAACTAAAATGATAATTTCAACAAACAAAATGAAGAATCACATCAAATTGAAGATAATAATGCATCAAACAAACATGTACTGCTTAAGAAACTCAAAAACCCATTTCGTATGCGTTTCTATGTGACCGTAGCCAAAAAATTCCATTTTTGCATGCATTTAATGCTATTGACGTCCCAAAAACGGTAGATAATAGAGTTTATTATCTCACGATTTCACACTCTGTCACAAAATTTATCATAATCAGTAGTTTCGATAGAATCGATTACTACTGATTATCCAACGAGCCCCCAATTGTTTTTTTCCCCAATTTCAAAATTTTCCTTCTTTCATAATCGGTAGTTTAGAGAAGTTGAATTTCTACCGATTGTAAAAGTAGCCACATATATAAATTTTGCCAAAGTGAGAAAGATTTCGATTTTTTTTTTTACTTTCACAATTGGTAATTTAGGCAGATCTAATATCTATCGATTGTGAAAGTAGCCCCAAATTTAAAATTTTCTAACCTTATAATATTTCTAATTTTTCTACAATCATAATCGGTAGAAAGTAACTAAAATTATCTACCGATTATATTGACTTTCAGGTTCAAAAATCTAACTAGTTTGTGGTTCTAATCGGTAGTAAATTGTTTATAGTTTTCAACCGATTACCATATAATCGGTAGTTACATAAAAACTTAAATAATGATAATCAAGAACTACAAATTATAGTAGGCTACCTTATTTTTTTGAGGAGATTGTTGATGCGGTTAATCCTGTTTCATACGAGGGGTCTAGTACATTTCTAAACTATGCTAACGATTAAGGTGAACTAAAATGAAAGTTGATAATGAAGTAAACTTGAAAAAGTTAACATAATATTTTCGAAACAAAAAAAACCATTTTCATCCCTTACTACATAATATTGTTTAAAGTATTTTGAAACACCTAACAACAACGAAATAAAAAACAACATAGACATTCAAAGGGATTAATATCATTGATCTCATCAAATTCTTCCACTCCTTGTTACTCCCGTCTTCTTAACACCAATTTTTACTCTTCTCTTCTTCTTCTTAGCCTCATCATCTCCTCCTTTCTTGTTATCATCAGCTTTTTCTTATAACTTACCAGCTTTACTGTAATATGGTTTTCACCTTCAAAGTCGCGTTCCTTGAAAAAGAGTCTCGGATCAAAATCATCTTCTTCTTCCTCTGATTCAATGTAGTTGAGGGGATTTTCAGCACTTTTCCAAGGATTCTCAGGATCGTTCACCCAACTTACAAATTATGGATCATTGGCCATCATATTTAGAAGTTCTTCTGGAGTTACTGGTCCAGATATTTTTGGAAGAGGTTTTAAAGGAGAAGTAGCCTTTTTCTTTTCATTCTTATTCCTAAATAAGAAAAAAAAACAAGTTGTAAGCACATAAAAGAGTTTTACTTTAGGTAAAACACAAAGTCTAATTTTAAAGTAAACATACATTCATAAAGAACCTGATAAACAAACCCATACATGAGTTGAAATATTTTCTCTCAAAAACTTAGTTCTAACTAATCAAGAAGTTGAATAATTAAACTAAATTTGTACCAAAAGACAAACAAAGTGGCCAAGAAAATCAAAAATAACCAACAACAAGAAAACATATAACACAAACCCTATTTCAGGAATAATTCAGGGACATGAATGAGCAACCAAAATGAAAAGAATCAAAACCTAATAAAAAATCATACTCAATAAATGTCCATATATGGGAATGAGACCTCTTGAATCATTAACTAACTACACAGTATCTATTAGAAAATGAAAAGAATCGCACGAACATGCTAAATAATTATTCAAGAATTTAGTCACAAAACCTTGCATGTGAGAAACTATATAAAGATCTAATAACCTACATTTTCATCATTTGCGCAGAAATCCTACATTTTCATCATTTGCGCAGAAATCCTATCCACCAACCTGGGAAACCTTCAAACTTAACAACGTATTGGCGGATTATGCATTTCCAAGAAAGCGCCACCCATCTTACATCTAATGTACGCAGACGATCTCCTCATCACGTTCAAAGCAAACCCGGATAGTTGCAATCACCTCAAAAAGATACTTCACTCTTATAGTACTTTGGCATGCCAGCTAATCCACACTTCCAAATCTACCATAATTCATCACCATTGACTGGGTCCATATCTAGTACACGCTTTTAGCCAATCCTTCGACATACCAACCACTTTGCATCCCCCTATATTTGGGAATCCAGTTAAAGCGAGGAAGATCGTCTTAGTACATTTTTCGAGTCCCTGCTCCAGCGACTAGCAAGAAAGGAAAAAAGATGGATGACCAAATGTCACACCCCTGCTGGAATCCTAATCAAAACCTCTTTAACCCCTACTTCCAATCATATTATGCAAACCCAACTTCTTTCCACCCATGTACATAACCAAATAGATCGTATTACCATAATTTTTTTTTTGGGGAACGATTCTTTAGTAAAAAAGCTTCACCCGCTGAGATGAGATAAGTTATCCAAACCACTCTCTCAAGGAGGGTTGGTCATAAGGAAAAGTTGTGAACATAACAAAGCCCCTCTCCTTAAAAGGGTTTGGAACATGATTAACCCCAATCCATCTTGGCCAGACTTTAAGATGAGAAATACCTTAAACAACAACTAATTCTCTAACACACCCCTCCTATTCCTACTGCTTCCAGTGCTCAATGGAAAAAATTGGTTTCCCTCATACCCCTTTCAAATCTCTTATGTTCCACCGCATTGGGAATGGTCGTACAACACCTATCCAGGCTATCTGGATTCCGCATTTCCCATGCCTAGATCAAACCCAATGCCATCCCATCACAACAGTGGTGGATCTCATCGACCCCTTAACTCATAATCGGTCACCTGATAAGCTCACCCACCTTCCACCCGTAGCATCCCATAATATCAAAAAAATTCATCTCTCTCAGAAAAACCAACCAGATTTGATTATCTGGCCGCATTCTAAATCTGGAAAATATACCACTGCTTCTAGATACTATTTCCTAACCCAAGATTTCATTACCCCAATTGTCAATGCCTACCCACCCACCAAAATTCTATGGATCATACCATGTCCACCAAAAATACGACTTTTCTTGTGGAAAGCAATCAACAAAAGTTTACCTACCTTTTCCATCTTTCACCGCATCAGAATCGTAACCTCCAACCTATGCCTGCACTGTCCAAAAAATTGGTTAACAGAGGGTATTCATATAAAGATCTTATACCCTTTCTATCCGAAACCTTGGAACAGTTCTAAGCAACGATCCCATCATAGAAATCCAAGGGGAACAAAGGAAAATTCTTGCTCTTTGAATGTACAAATAGTACAACGAGTACTAATGATGAAGTAGAAGAAGTGTTTGTCCTACGTTATTCCAATTCTCGACCGGAAACAACTGATCACCTTCTTTTCCACTGCGCCAGAGCCGTTGCCTCTTGGAACATGTTGTTCACCCCTCTCTCGATTAACCAACCCCCCACCATAACTCTCCCAACCATTATAACTCCGCAAACAACCATTCTTCAAATTTTATAACTTCCGGGACAGCCCTCCACCATAACATCAATTTTTTTCCTCACATGGTCCTTATGGATAGCGAGAAAAGAGCTTGTATACAAGCACAAAAGTAAAACGTCGGAATTTTTTTTATCTGAAACTATTGCACAACAATATGAATATATATGGTAAAGAGAGGCAAGTCCCCCTGTAACCCCGGATGATAGACCCACTTTTTCCCACATCAATACCCCTAGACGAACGACCATTATTTCAGTGGGATGGTCCTGCCCTACCTTAGACTGGATTAAAATCAATATAGATGGAGCTGCCAGAGGCCATCCAGAAATTGTATGCGCGGGATTCATCTGCAGAAACTCGGAGACAAGAACAGTGACGGCTCTTGCTCAAACGCTGGGAATTACCACTGCATTGATCGCGGTAACTTGGACCACGCTTTTAGCATCTAGAACTGCAATTGATAAACAATGACTAAAAGTCCTCTTTGAAACAGACTCTGAAAATCTCTACAGATTCGTCGTTATATATTCTTGTGATCCACCTTGGTACATAGCAAGGATGATAGTGGAAATCAAAGGTAATTCCAACATATACCGCATTACGAACCCACCACAACTATAAAGAAGGTAACCAGGCAACAGATGGCCTAACCAACCACGTGACATATGGGAGTAAGACCGAAAATTTGACAAAGATTATATAGGATCATACAACTCCAACCTTTCTTTCTCAGATTGTATTAAATGACTTTAAGGTGTCACGTACCCGCCTGTAATCTCCTTTTAGTTCTTTTTACAAATTGTGATTAAAAAAATAAAATAATCAAAATTATTCCAATACTGAATGGAACCATAATTGGTATAAAAAATTATAAAGCAACTACCGATTGCTCATAATCGGTAGGTCGGGTTCCTAATAACCTTCCAATTATAAACAATCAGTAGATACTGTTGACTATTTAACTACCGATTATGAATCAATTTTTGAAAAAATTATAGTTGTAGAAGCAACCATGATCGGTAGATAAACACGATTACTAACCACCGGGTGTAGCCCTAAAATTGGTTTATTGTAAAACACAATGTATAATTGGAAGATAAACCGATTTTATATCTACCGATTATCTCAAATATTTATACAGAAAAAAAAATACAGGTCATAATTGGTAAATAAAAAGTAATTTGATCTA
>JAJJMC010000499.1:0-16820 GCA_023531435.1 Papaver californicum | reverse complement strand
TTTTTTTTTTTTTTTTAACCCAGAATTCGGATTTTATCGGAAAAATCAGAATTTCCGATAAGTTAACCTTAACCTTATCGGATTGGGTTTTTTAGAATCCGTCGGATTTTATCGGATTTTGGAACCGATAACCCTTAACCTTAACCTTATCGGATTTGTTAAAATCCGACGGATTTTTGTCCGTTGACAGCCCTAGCTGTGTTGTTTTGGTTCTTTCTTATTGAGAAAAATATCACTTCTAATTATGATTTCACTGGGAAAAATTGTTCTTTCAATAGCCTTTCCAAATAATTTATTAATTTTAGGCATTTGTTGATTTTATGCATTTATGTTCTGTTCATCACATTCCTATTCTTTTTTCTAGTTTGATAAAGTTGATCTGGTCTCTGATTGGATCGCACAACAAGTGCCCACGAATTTCAAACTGGAGCCGTTATCAACGCTTACCACTGTTAAAGGAGCATTTGCATTTGTATTTTAATGTTTTCTATTACTTATTTCCCACCTTATATGATTTCGCTAAAGCTTAATTTTTCATAGAATTTGTGGGTATTTAGATTTTAGAGGAAGTTACAATTCATTCTTATACTGAATTTTTAAAACAGTTAAAACAATATACTATTGAGAATGTTAAGGCACCTACAAAGGTTGTTATGGCTGATAAAGCACAAAGATAGCACAAGATCTCTTACATGAAAGAAATCCGTTCTAAATGTTTCCCAAAAGAAAATAACGGGTATCATTGCGCATGAACTCAAGGAATCAGCAGTTCTAACTGACTATCACTGGAAATATGTTTGGTATTTACATAAATCTTTATCGTCACATTATTTGCACCAGATATTACATGGTTATACCTATTTTTCAATTGTTTCATGGATCGACATCTGACTTAGTACATAAGCATTTTTAGGTAAATTTTCTTTTTTTCTTGTAAAGGTACTGATTATCTATTGTGCATAAGCAGTACCAGACCTACAAGTAGACGTCTGAACTAGTAATTGTTTTCTCTTGCTCTCTATGACTAATTTCAAACATGTCATTGCGAGAACTACAAAAGCATTAATGGCTCAACTGAAAGTATGGTTAGGTAAGAATTAGCAGCTAGAGTTTGCTGAGTTCTTTTTTAGCTTTCCTTAAGATGTGTTTGCAATATGAATCTGTGGCGCAATAGTAGCATCTGACTCCGAGTCAGAGGGTTGCATTTCGATTCACGCCAGATTTGATTCTCTATAATATATGATTTAGAATAATATTTCGTGTTTAGTATGTTATAAAAATCCTAGTGCCTGCAAACTCAGAAACTAATTGAGTAGATCCTTCAGTTTGTATGATACCCTTGTTCCTCTTATTCTTATTTAATTGATCGTTTATCTTGGGAAGGCATAAAAATAGCAGAATAAAATCACATTTGGAATACTCAAATGGTAGAAGAATAATTAAAATTATTACCAAAGAATATATACATTTGATAATGGTGATTCACCCATGTAAATGAAGCAAACGGCATCTCATACTTATTTGTTCGGTATATAGCATCAAAGAAAACTATTTCACCGAAATGATTATATGACATACGTGACCGAGCATCAACCCAGAAAAATTTGACTGCTTTCCCTTGTTCATCAACTTGACTTGCATAAAATAACTGAGGATTCTCATTTTTTTTCATCTGTAAATAATTGATGACTGATTGGGCATCGCCGAATTCCAAATTCTTATGCCTGACATTACGTAAATAATTCCAATAGTCTCTTCGACTAAATCTTGTCTCTGCACCACCAAATATCGAAGGAACTTTAGCAATTTGAATTTTTTTTTCCTATTAAATGCTTCTGTTAGATCTTTCGCACCATCTGACATGCATCTATTGGTGCGCATGTGCATCCTCTTGCTTGGAGACACAAATTTATGGTTGTGGACATCCGAAAACGTCGTTACTATCCATTTATTTTGTTCTTCGTCAAAAAGAAATCGAAGTTTTGCCTTGCACTCGCATTTAATGGTGTTGCAACTTCTCCCTTTTTTGTCCATTCCTTCTATGTTTTTTTCTTTATTTTTCTTTCCCTCCCTGGCACACACCATGTAGATCGCTGTCACTTCGTCTACACCAACACGAGTTTTATTTGTTAATTGAATCCTTACTGAAAAACCATTTCATCGGCCATATTCAGTATAGTACTCTTGAGCTTTTTCGCGCGTATTGAATTGCATTCCTTCATATGGTTTTATCATATTGCTACCATCATATTTTTCACGTGAAAAATCATTCACAACTTTAGCTCCATCACTGAGAACTTGATTATCACCATAAGTGAATGTATTCGGCAACTCATTCATAGTCAATTTATCTTGAATTTAAATCAAAAACTGAATATTAATATCAACATAAATGGTATTTGATCATGAATAAACCAAATGTCAAACCAAATGTCAAACTATATCATACCCGTTAAAAAATTTATACAAAAGATAAAGTAGAACTCGATTAATTTATAGGGTAATCATAAGCCAAGAAAGGGAGAACTTAAACGTCCCTTAGGTCAATTTGAGGCGGATTACATGCATATGTTGATAACTTCACTGTATATGGAGGTATAGTGAAGAAGAGATTGAGAACTGAAAAGAATTTTTTTCAAGAAGATGAAAACGTGATGAGATATATTCGGGAAGTTACGACTGAAAAAATATATTTGTTTCCTTAGATAAATAAAAAAGTATTAAAATCAGTTATTTGGATTAGCTTGGCTGAAGCCGTGCAAACTTTTTGAACCAAAATAGATGACACATCAGCACACATAGCTATCGTTGGATGAAAAACATTGACGGTTGAGAAGTTTTGTCTAATCCATGAGTCAAAAGTAAGAGTCCCGTGATCCTTCCCCCTAAATTAATAATCTACGTTAAAAAATAAAATGTTGTTATGAAATAAATAAGAGAAAGAAAATAGATGGAAGAATAAAAGAGAATTCCATTAATGTATGTGTAAAACACAAGAGTTTAAGCCTCTATTTTATATAGATTAAAGACTTGGTGCCCAAATACATATAAACCCTAGAGTTAGATACAAGATCATATAAGTAAATAAACATCGGTTTATAACACTTCCTCTGATGACCACTGTGTCTTAGTCATTACGAACATACCAGGAAAACATGAAATTGCATAAGCACGTAAAGGCTTGAAACATTGTTGCACATGCATATGTTGCCTCGTTAAAACCTTGTCAAGGAAAACCCAGTGGGAAAAAACCTTGACGAGAGTACAACACGATAAGTCTACTAAATGCACCTTTGATGATGATGTTTCCCCTGATGAATACTATAGTCATATCTTGGCTTGCAAATCTTTAAGTCGAGACTTTCCAATTTCGATGAACGAATTTTTTAAATGCAGAAGATTACTTTGCTTTCATAAATAAATCTCCTAGTTGATGAAGTCTTCTTTTGTGTTACACATGCAGTATTATCTTCGACTAAAACTTTTAGTGAGTCTATGTTATTCTTCAACACATTGAAAACTTGTGTCATGGATCAATGCTAACTTCTTCAGATGATTTGCAGAAGTAGTTGATGTAGTTTCTTCAACAAAAGATCTAAGATATATATACATTATTGTAAGCGAACAAAACTGCATTTAAGGTTATTTTAGGGTGAAAATATGGTGAGGAAGTTATTCCTTTGTCAAAACAAGCACTATTATTTTTTTATACATCCATCTCTCTCTTATCTAAGGCTGAAATGTTTCTTTTATTTCCTTTTATTACCAAATATGACATTTTATTTTTCCTGAGCCACCGTTAGCTCCATAATCAACATCCTCCTACTTCTATTTGACTTCTCTTTTTACCCTTCCGCCTCTGGGCATTGGATTTGGGTCAGTCCATTTTTCAAATTGAGCCTCTCACCAAAGTGAGCAATACTCCATTTGGCCATACAACATATTTTCATGTATCAACATTAGTCCCCTAGACTGTTTGGCTAAGTGGCAACTTAGTCAACAGTCATTTAAGAACGGCGATAAAGGTTATTACAGTCTTTTATTCAGTGCGCGTGAGTAGTGGCGATGAACGTAAACCTTTTTACTCCCGGGGTATACGTGGTGCAGTAACTTTCCAGCTTCCCCTCAAGCTTCCGCTCATAACTGTCCCACTATCACACTTTAATGGACCCTGCATATATGGACCTTCACTTTTCCTCTTTTACTGCTTACATTCTCTCTTCTCTTCTACTTTGATAAAATCATTCAAAAAATACAATGAGCAGGGAATCATCTAGCTATTCCTCAGAGGATGAAGCACTTCCTCTTCCCTCGAATGGAAAATCATATACCATAAAGGAGATAATAGGGGATGTACGCCTTACACACCTACCTCACCCGCCCGTATTTGAGGATAGCAAACAGATACCCCTTACTAATGCGATAGCCGCATCAAGGTATATATTTATCAAACGAGATATGAGTGATTTTCTTGTACTAGGTAAATAAATATGACAACTAGCTTTAAGTTGTTGGCCCCAAAGCCAACTTAGGGGAAGTCTCAACATTTGAGTGTTTGACATTTCTATTTATGAAACTTAATAAAATTTAAAATGAATGTTTTACTGGCTAGCTTGGGCTTGGTCCGTCCTGACCCAACAGAAGCAGGTCAGGCTCAGGTACAGGCTAGGATATCTTAGAGTCATATCAAGCCAGGTCGGCCTAGCCGATCAAATAAACAGGTCGAGTTGTAAGCCAGGCTAGGCCGACCAAAGGAAATCCAGGCCAGGTCGGTGATAGGATTCTGAGAATACTTATTTATAATAACCGCAATCGCACGATGTCTACAATGTAGAAGCGGCAAATACGGGTCGAATCCACAGGGAGCGGGGAAAATATCGCAATCAATATCTCTAATAAACTAATCAATGATGATATTTTTGGATTTTTAGAATTATGAATGAAATAATAAAACAAAATAAACTAAAAAAACAACTAAACAGAGAGAGTCGG
Source organism: Papaver californicum (assembly GCA_023531435.1). Lineage (NCBI taxonomy): Eukaryota > Viridiplantae > Streptophyta > Magnoliopsida > Ranunculales > Papaveraceae > Papaver > Papaver californicum. The sequence goes on along the minus strand of JAJJMC010000499.1, from coordinate 11,828 downwards.
TAACTAGGGTTTTTAGTATCCACCACTATTTCTATTTAATTACTGAAGTGAAACATAACTCCTGAATATTTATCTATTGTTCGTTCTAGCGACTTCACTTATTATATGTATTAGAGTCGCAAATGTCACTGGGACGCCCTAAGCATAGCACATCAAAAGCTCTAAGTATCAGAATACACCATCAAATTACGTTAGCGAGAAAATTATACGACACTAAATGTAGGTACACAAATAATACTTGCAATTCTAAGCATACCCCACTCAAAGGGTTTAACCCAAGCATGTAATATTATATAAATATATTTATGATCTTAATAATTATATGCAAAGGTTACTGTATTATACAGAACAGGTGGAGTAAAAACTAATTTTCAATTAATCAATAAACAAGAATCAAGAATTAATTATATTCAAATTATAATAGTCTATTATCAAATAATTAAATTCAATTAGTCCAAAATTAAAAAAGGTTTCAACAATATCTCTAACTATAAAATCAGTAAAACATAAAAATAGGATTATCAAAACCCATAAAAATAAATAACAAAAGATAGAGAATCAGAGATTAAACCCTTGTTTACCGTCTCTTAGACTTCCAGCACTGTCCTTTTCCGCCTCCTCTTCTCTCCATCCAGAAACTCAGACGTCAGTTCCCAATCAATCCTCAAAAACAAAGTCTAAAAGAAAGTCTGTACCATATCTCACACCCTGCCACGTCAAGATTTCTATCATATTTTTATTCTTCAAACATCTCTATACGGACCTGCATATATCACATGTGGGTCAAACTTAGTTTCTCACTTTCCTAGCCAATGCCTAGAAAAGGTCACCTACTCCAACAGCCAACAGCCAACAGACACAGCCCCACCTTCTCTTTGCACTTTGTCTATGACCATACGTCATTCACCTATCATCGACCTATATCTTTATAATCTCGCCCAAAACACAAAGAAGGGAAACGCCCATCAATCCACCCCACACTTTCCTATGACGTCAACTCCAATCAATCCACCCCATCTCAAAAGTCAGAACCTATCTGCCTTTATTCTCTATCACGTGCTGACCAGGAACTGAAGGCCAAGTCCCACTGTCTGACTCTTTTATGCCACGTCCCATAGCAAATTATTTAGTAACTAACAATTCTTGATACCTCAAACTAATTTCGCCCAGAACCAGCTTTAAAGACTAAAAGAAAGTACACCCAACAACATTTTTTATAGAAAGTCCACCGATTAACCCTTTTTAGCCGTGTTTAGTTCATAACATTAAAGTTTATATGAACCACCTATTAAATAATAAAATAGTAAAATTAATAAATTATAAACATTAACAAATGTACATTAGATGATAAATATATATAAATTATATCGAATACCCTCAAACCTGTATTTTGCTATCCCTCGAGCAAAACTAATCTAAAAATAAAGTAAAAATCCTAACACACTTTCACAGAAATCGTGACAACATTTAGCGTGTGTAATAAGCCTTTAAACATCTAAGTGGGCTTAGCGGACGAGTTTTGTCTCGTAAGGGTTTACAAGAGATATATACCCATAAAACCTTTACTCCAACTTCTAGCTACCTTTCAACAATTCAGGATAGACACTAAACTATTTTGTTGGCATACTAAATTCTTCGACTATACGAATCATTATCCTGTATGAATCCAATTGATGTGCACGAGTTTGCACTCAGCATACTAAAATTCATATAAGAATGCAAAACTCTACTCAAAGAATCATCAAACTTTCCAAAACTTGATGGAAATTATAAACATTCACATTGCTCGGAATCAATCAAATTCAAACACAGAGATATATTAGAAAATGGATATAGAAGGGATGAATGGTGCTATGTTGACTAAAGTAAACGGCGTTTTCCATATCTTTCTGAAGGTCAGTGCCAGGATGAATCCTAATGGATTGAGATATGCTCCCACTAGTCTTAATCCTTATACTAATATCGACTCACCTGGTATATACAAGGGCCCCAGTGGTCGACTTATTGAAAATAAAACAATTATTTACTCTCTTTTTTTTCAGTTTTTTTTCTTCAAATCGTTGGTCTGAATAATGGTCTAAATAAAATACAATAATAGGGCTTGATCTCAAACACTTTACTTCATCCTAACGACGATAACAAGTCGATACTAGTGCCCCACAAAATAACTTAGAGAAACACAAAATTGTAAAAATAAAAACAGAAGGTGATATGGTTATGATGATTCCGAGATATGCTTGTTCAATGATTATCATGTTATTTCTAGCACCTGAATGCATCCTTCTATGAATATACCATTTTGATGGTCACACCAATTCCTATAGATAAGAGCTATGTTTCCATCTACCTAGAATGGTTAGTGTCATCCTGAATAGTTCACAAGTTTCTAAATTTTGGAGTTTCATTATTGACATCAATTTTCGAAAACTCTTCCCCCAACCCTAAATTTAACATTGTCCTCAATGTTTCAAACCTTGCAACCTAGAATGGTATGCTATAAATATAAGTAAAAGAGACAAATATAAATCAAAGAGAAAGGATTGAAAGATTTCACCTGATTGACGCAAGAAAAGCAGTATTCTCTGTAACACATATCAAACGATAGTAATAACAAAGAACACTGAAAATAAAATCAAAAGAGAAAAAAAAAGTCTAAAAAGAAAATAAAAATAAGAAAATAAAAATCTACTTACTGTATGTACATAAAGGATCTCCATAAATTAACAACCTGAAAATCTGGGTATCAACCCAAAATACAATATATATAACCAATGACAGTCTCAAACTCTTGCAGTAGCAACATAAAGATAATGAGACTATCAAAAGAAAAGAGCTACCTCCAAACCTGGTTTTTACAAAGGATATATCATTGTGAAAAAAAATAACTGAGTCAAAGGGTTCGCTAGAGATTTTAGCTGAAACTGCAAGAGAAACATGCACCGATTCATAGATGTCACGAGATGCAAAGTAATCTAGTAATACTGGAGAAACACGCAGTTTTAATCCAAAATTAGGAATCCTCCGAAGAGTTGTGCTAACAATTCTAGACATATTAACTTTTCCACTGGGTTTGTGACCCTGTACTAAATGATCATCACAATTATCATCAGGTTTATGTTGCCATTTTCCATAATCCAAAACTGGTGCAGAATATAACAATGCATTAACTTCTTCAAAATGACTATCCTCATCGTAGTAGGCTCCAAAATGGGCCAAGCAGTCCTCTAACAGATCATTAACACTATTGGTGCTATAAGTGTTCTCAACTAGAAAATCAATCATGCAAACAGACTCCCTATATACAAAAAAAAATAAAAATAAAAATTTATACAAATAAAGTTGGTGCAAATTCAGGAAGTAAACAAACAAGAAATCACCAATTCATTCATTCCATAAATCACACCACAAAAGAAAAGAAAAAAGTTGTTCTTACCCTTATAGTTAGAACGAAAAAGTTCAAAACAACTCAACTAAGTAGTTTCCCACTTCGGAAAACAGTACTAGTACCTCGTATCAACATTCACAATTTAGAATAACGAGTGTCCAACCTGTCTAACTCATTAAATATATAACTCACAAGCAAGAAACTCGTGAGTATTTTGCAACAGACGAATGTTGTTGAGCTAGACGACCAAGAGCAACCCCAAAAGTACCTGAAACAAAAATATAAGACGCAAAACTAGTCAAAAAGAACTAAAAGTGTTAAAGATAAAATAAAAATAAAAATGTACAAAATAAAAAATAAATTAAATAAAAACCTAAACTACGATTAGAAAATCAAAAATACTAATTACAATATTCCACAACCGCTCTCCAGCAGCGGGGCCAAAAATTGATAGGATTCTGAGAACACCTATTTATAATAACCGCAATCGCACGACGTCTACAATGTAGAAGCGGCAAATATGGGTCGAACCCACAGGGAGCGGGAACAATACCGCAATTAATATCTCTAATAAACTAATCAATGATGATATTTTTGGATTTTTAGAATTATGAATGAAATAGTAAAACAAACTAAACTAATAAAACAACTAAAGAGAGAGAGTCGATAACCAGGGTTTTTAGTATCCACCACTATTTCTATTTAATTACTGAAGTGAAACATAACTCCTGAATATTTATCTATTGTTCATTCTAGCGACTTCACTTATTATATGTATTAGAGTCGCAAATGTCACTGGGACGCCCTAAGCATAGCACATCAAAAGCTCTAAGTCTCAGAATACACCATCAAATTACGTTAGCGAGAAAATTATACGACCACTAAATGTAGGTTCACAAATAATACTTGCAATTCTAAGCATACCCCATCAAAGGATTTAACCCAAACATGAAATATCAAATAAGAATACAAATATATTTATGATCTTAACAATTATATGTTAAGGTTACTGTATTATGCACCGGTGAAGCAACAACTAATTTTTTAATTAATCAATAAACAAGAATTAAGAATTAATTATATTCAAATCATAATAGTCTATTACCAAATAATTAAATTCAATTGGTACAAAATTAGAAATAATTTCAACATAAACTCTAGCTATAAAAATCATCAAAACATAAAAATGGACTTCTTAAAACCCATAAAAATAAATAACAAAAGATAGATAATCAGAGATTAAACCCTTCGTTACTGTCTCTTTAAACTTCCAGTGCTCTGTCCTTTTCCGCCTCTTTTTCTCTCCGTCCAGAAACTCAGCCGTCAGTTCCCAATCAATCCTCAAAAACAAAGTCTAAAAGAAAGTCTGCACCACATCTCACACCCTGCCGAGTTAAGATTTTTATTAGATTTTTATTCTTCAAACATCTCTATACGGACCTGCATATATCACGTGTGGGTCAAACTTAGTTTCTCACTTTCCTAGCCAACGCCTAGACAACGTCACCAACTCCAACAACCAACGGACACAATCCCACCTTCTCTTTGCACTTTGTCTATGACCATACGTCATTCAACTATCATCGACCTTTATCTTTATAATCTCTCCCAAAACACAAATAAGGGAAAGTGAAATAATAAAACACATCTCTATACGGACCTGCCCATCAATCCACCTCACTCTTTCTTATGACGGCAACTCCAATCAATCCACCCCCTCTTAAAAGTCAGAACCTGTCTGCCTTTATTCTCTATCACGTGCTGACCAGGAACCGAAGGCCAACTCCCACTGTCTGACTCTTTTATGCCACGTCCCATAGCCAATCATGAACAACTAACAATTCTTGATACCTCGAACTAATTTCTACCAGAACCAACTTTAAAGACTAAAAAGAAAGTACACCCTGAAAGCATTCTTATTAGAGAATCAGAGAGAGCTCTCAGAATTGTGCCGGCCTGTGTGTATGAGATGCATCATATAAGCGTGACAGTCACATGTGCGAGTATACACGTTTCCAGTACACATGTGACAGTTAATTCAGTTACTGGTGATGATATTCTCAGGATCCTCTTTAGCTTCATTACCCCCCTTCAAGCGCATGTTGTTGGAAACTACATTGAGCTTGGTTCTTAGCAAACTAAATCTTGGACTTGATAGACTTTTCGTAAAGATATCTGCTAGTTGATCAAAAGTATGGACATGATGCACTCCTAGGTTCCTGGATTGAACAAGTTCCCTGACAAAATGATAATCTAGATGAACATGTTTCATCTTTGAATGTAATACTGGATTAGATACCAAGTTGATTGAACTTATATTATCACAGCCTAATCTTGGTATTCCTGTGGGTTCAAAGTGAAGATCTTTGAGCAAATAGCATATCCAAACCACCTCAGCAGCTGTGTGTGCAAGAGTCCTGTACTCTGCTTCAGTACTTGATCTAGCAACAATAGTTTGCTTCTTAGAGGACCAAGAAATGAGATTGGAACCCAAGAACAGACAGTATCCTCCTGTTGATCTTCTCTCATCAACATTTCCTGCCCAGTCTGCATCTGCAAATCCTAGTAATGCTGTAGAACCTCTTGTTAAATGCAACCCATATGAAATGGTGCCCTTTAGATATCTGAGAATTCTCTTTGCAGCCAATAGATGTGGTGCTCTTGGTTGATGCATAAATTGACACACCATGTTTACAGCAAATGTGATATCTGGTCTAGTCCAGGTCAAGCATTGCAATGCTCCAACTAGAGACCTATAATCTGTAGGATCATCCAGCAGCTCCCCAATGTTTTTTCTCAACACTTGTGTGGATGCCATTAGAGTTGCACATGGCTTGCACCCCTCCATCTGGAATTTCGTCAATAGATCCACTGCATACTTTGTCTGACACAAAAATAAAAAGTTACTTGATCTGGTAACTTCCAGTCCTAAGAAATAATGCAAGTGTCCCAAATCTTTAATTGGGAAGTCTTTTTGGAGAATACATATCACAGACTTAATAAATGATGGAGATGACCCAGTTAGAATAATATCATCTACATAGATTAAAGCAACTGTGATTGTTGAGCCAGCCTTGTGCACAAACAGGGAAGTATCAGCAGTTGAATTAACAAACTGTAAGCTAGTCAGAGCTGAGTGTAGCTTAGCATACCAGGCTCTTGGTGCCTGTTTCAGACCATAGATTGCCTTGTGTAGTAAACACACATGATTTGGTCTGGCTTGATCAATGAACCCTACCTTTTCTTGCAACTCTCCATGCAAGAATGCATTACTGACATCCAATTGATGCACATCCCATCCAAATTGAACTGCAAGAGAAATAATAATTCTAATTGTGGTTGTCTTTGCCACTGGGCTAAAGGTTTCATCAAAATCAATCCCTTGTTGTTGATGAAAACCTTTTGCAACCAGTCTTGCTTTATATCTGGCTATTGAACCATCTGAATTGTGCTTGATTCTAAATACCCACTTGCAGCCAACTATGTTGGTAATTCCCTGTGGATCTACTAATGACCAAGTTCTTTCCTCTATAAGAGCTTGATATTCTGCAGTTGAAGCATCTCTCCACTCTCTGCTCTTGTGTGCTGCACTGATACTAGCTGGAATTTCTGGAACAATACTCAGTAAAGCAACATCCAGAGGATATGTTGTTGAATAGTAAGATTTGGGTTTGGTTATTCCACATTTTCTTCTTGTGAGCATTGGATGAGTATTGGAAGTGATTGTTTTAGGCTTTGTCAGATGTTGGCATTTGTTGAGGAGCTGGTGTTACTGAAACTGGATTAGGATCAATGGTAGTTCTTTGTGATTGGGTTGCATTTTCTTTAAATGGAAAGGAACATTCATTGAATGATACATGTCTTGATATATAAATGGTTCCAGTGTTGGGATCAAAACACCTGTAACCCTTATGTTGTAGACAATAGCCTAGAAAAACACATCTTTTGCTCTTTGGTTCTAGCTTATTAAAAGTGTAAGGCTTGAGCCAAGGATAACAGGCACAACCAAATACTTTCAGAAATTTATAATCTGGTGACTTCTGAAATAGCTCCTGATAAGGAGACTGAAAATCCAATGCTCTGGCAGGCAGTCTATTAATTAGATAATTGGTTGTACTTAGAGCCTCTATCCAGAACTCATGTGGTAATCCAGATTGTGACAGCAGAGTTCTTGTGATTCCCAGTAAGTGTTTATGTTTAACCTCTGCCACACCATTCTGTTCTGGTGTGTGTGGGAAAGATCTTTCATGTGTAATTCCTTTATGTAAGCAGTAATCATTCAAGAATGAGTTGATAAACTCACCTCCATTGTCAGTTCTAATTCTTTTAACTGAGTGATTGAGCAGTGTCTCAATTCTTGTAACAAATGAAACAAATGAATGCTTGAATTCAGATTTTGTAGATAGAGGAATTACCCAGTAATATTTGGTGAGTTCATCCACTATATTTGCATAGTACAGCTTACCTGACAAAGAACTGGTTTGACATGGACCCCAGAGGTCTATATGCAACAACTCCAGTGGTTGTTTAGCATGATTACATGAAAGCTGAAAAGGTAATTTCTGACTTCTGCACATCTTACAATCATGACAAAAGAAAGATTTATTTAAGAAACCAGATAAATGCAACAAAGAGCTTAATCTTTGCATAGTCTGGAATGATGGATGTCCAAGTCTTCTGTGTAGAAGTACTGGATCTGTTATTGTTGTGTTGAATGCATGATGTGGTGTACTGAATGAGATGGGATATAAACTATGCCTATGTGTCCCTTGAAAAATTATCTTCCCAGATAGATGATCCTTCACACAAAAGCCATTAGAATCAAAGGTTAATGAACAATTGTTGTCAGTTGTGAATTTGTGAATTGACAACAATTTCTGAGATGAATTTGGTACAATGAGTATGTCATTTAGATCAATAGTGTTTTGATGAATGTGTTTAGTTGAATGTCCTGTATAAGTAATGTTCATACCTGCACCATTGGTTGTTTGTATTGTTGCAGAACCATCATAAGGTGTCTTTTCCTGAAGTACATCTGTGGTAGGAGATATGTGGTGTGTGGCTCCACTATCTGCTATCCATTCCTCCTTATCAAATATGTCTACTGCAGCCAGTTGAAGGAGATCTTCCTTGGTAAGTAAAGTTTAATCTCTGTGTGCAATTTGGTGCAGTGTGTCCAGAGATGTTGCATATCTGACAAACTGAGTTTCCAGCAATATAATTTCCTCTTCCATATGTTTTTCTGTTAAAGAATCTTGGATTGGGTAATCTATTTCCATGATAACCTCTTCCTCTATAGTTGTTTCTTGATTGATTATTGTTATTTCTTGAATATCCTCTATAGTTACTAGCAAAGAAAGCTTTAGCTTCAGTTTCTTGTTTTAGTGCAGTTGTTCTATCAAGAATCACTGCTTCTTCACTCAAGAGATTATTATGTAGCTATATGCATGTAATTAGTGGATTCCTATGTCTCATTGATGGTGCAAATGGGATATAAGATTCATTTAGAGCCTTTAGAGTAATTACAACTAATTCTTTGTCAGAGATCACTTCACCAGCAGCTGCCTATTGGTCTGACAAAGTCTTTATTTCACTAATTAGAGAAGGAATTGTTTTGTTACCTTAAGTGAGTGAGAGTAGTTTTGTCCTGAGTTGTATTGAGTGAGTAGAAGAGGCTCTGCTAAATCTTTCTTCTATTTGCTTCCATAACTCAGCAGAAGAAGTAGATCTGGAGAAGTAAGGTATGACTGCTTCAGAAACTGTTGAATTTAGCCACATACAAATGGTAGAATCTTCAATTATCCACTCAGAATATAGTGGATTTTCAATTCCATTTGCTTGATTTCTTTGATTGGTAAATTAAACAGGACATTGTAGTGTTCCATCAAGATATTTCAATAGTTTATATTTCTGAATCACAGGTTGCAGCAGGTTTCTCCATGTGATGTAGTTATCATCCTTAAGTTTGAGTGTGACAAAATTGGTTAGATGATTCAGTGAGACCTTGGAGAACAAGTTGGATGTTGGATTTTCCTTTGTTGATGGAAGAAATGTCTCAATCATTAACAGATCTGAAGTTTATTGACAGCAAGAATGAAAAGAAATTTAAAGAAAAATTGTTTGTAGTAAAGTTCTTTAGCTGTGAGATTGATGAAATCTTGAAAGAATGAAAGAACACAAATTCTTAGTTGCAAATAGGGTCAGATTTGTTCCTGCTCTGATACCATGAAAGCATTCTTATTAGAGAATGAGAGAGAGAGAGAGCTCTCAGAATTGTTTTATATTGAACAGTACAAAAAACTTCACTGCCAAACATTCTACACTATCCAGCTTTTATAGCTTCACATGTGCCAGCCTGTGTGTATGAGATGCATCATATAAGCGTGACAGTCACATGTGTGAGTATACACGTTTCCAGCACACATGTGACAGTTAATTCAGTTACTGGTGATGATATTCTCAGGATCCTCTTTAGCTTCATTACACCCAGCAAGATTCTTTATAGAAAGTCCACTGATTAGCCTTTTTAATCGTGTTTAGTTCATAATATTGGAATTTATACGAACCACCTATTGAACAATAAAACAGTAAAATTAATAAATTATAAGTACTAGCAAATATATACATTAGATGATAAATATATATAAATTATGTCCGTATCAGTCGGCCAGGCCTGTTTGACACCTCTAACTGCATTGAATTCCTTAATATAGAAAGTTGTTTTCTTTTTTTTTTATATAAAATAGTGTTATTAAGTAATAACATGAATTACCCCTTATCCTAGTAGTTTTTATAATGGCTAAACTGTCTTTGGTCAATTTGGTTGATGAACTTAATTGGTTTATCTAATTAAGTATTAGTGGTTGAATTAGATTAGTGGGTTCTATTTAACTTTTATAATTGATAAGTGGTGTACACCCCCCTCAGTTTCAGGACATCTTATGGCTAGGTCGTCTTTTGAATCTCCTAGCTGTAACCACCTTTAACCACCTCTACGACCAAGAGTTCATCAATTATTAGCCGTATGAATCCTAAAAACCTAGATAAGGCTAAATTTCAACTACGACCTAGCCTACGTAAGACTTACGGCTTGGAAATTCAACTTAGACCTAGTCGTAAAAGGTATGTACTCGATATTAAAATGAGCATAATATTCATTTTTAGATTGAGTTTAAATTGATACTTATTCTTATAATATATTTTTTTGAAGTGGTATTGATTCTTATAATGATTGTATACTTATACTCATTCTTAGATCGAGTGTAAACTTTTATTTTGGATTTTCTTAGATCGGGTGTAAACTTTTATTTGAGATTTTTCACGTTTACGACTGAAAAACACTGTTTTATGGTAAAAAATATTGTAATAAATTTTCAAAAACTATCGAAATTTTTAGTTATGGCTAGGTCTGTGACGAAAATTCCTTGTCGTATAAATTTTTCATCTAAGTTACAGCTAGCAGTTAATCATTTGCTAGCCAATTATATTGGAAAAATAAGTTTACGTTTACGAAATTATATTCAACCTACCCGTAAGTGGTCGTGGAAAAAAAATAATAGCCCCAATACCATACACTTTTTTGATTAGGTTTAGAGGGGAAGAAGAAGAATATGTCTATGGTACGGTTAGAGTAGAATAGGTTTTGATTTTTGGTTTTTAGTTTTTTTGTTCAGGAATAGATTTTAAGAGGAAAGGGTATTATGATAAACTTAATTTAAAGGGTAACTTAGATATTTGCTATATTTAGAACACCCCTAGTCACATTCTAGACAATACTTATGAAAGAATACAATTCATTAGAAGCTTTTCATGAGCTCCAGGTAAATCATAGTACGGGGAGGACCTCAAACTCTATAAAATCAGAAAAACAAAAGAGGAAAAAAAAATAGAATGCCAAAAAAAGAAAAGAGACATAAGGCACACTGGGGCTTAACGAGGATCCCAGATGAGTACAAATAGTCCCACCAAATGAAAATTGCTACCTCCACTTTTGATGCGCAATGTCTTCTTTTGTACACTTGCTTTGAAAAACTCTTTGATTTCATTCCTTCCAAACTATCCAAGTTGTTGCGGGAGAATGAATATCCAGTTAAATTTTTTCTTCGTTTTTTAAAAGCAACGGAGGTCCATTGTCGTAAAAAGACAAAGAATATGTTGGTTTGACCCAAACCAATCTGGTATCTGGAAGAAGAATATTCTAAATCTTCTCAGCAAGCTTGCAATGCAGAAACCGATGTTTCACGCTTTCCAATGACTTGAAGCAAAGCCCACATGAAAGAGAGCAGTGTATGCCCCTTTTAATCACATAGTCACGATTTGTTTAGCATGCTTTGCCACAAAACAAGACTTATCTTTGAAGGGATTTTACTATTCCAAATAACCTTCCCCTTAAATGAGACATCTCTCTCAATTAGAAGTTTTCCTCTATCAACCACCAGTAACA
>JAJJMC010000493.1:0-10908 GCA_023531435.1 Papaver californicum | reverse complement strand
TGTATGTGTATATAGAAAGGTTCAATGACTTATTGTCCCAATGCCCAGACCACGGAATAGAGGAGTTAAGGCTAGTTCAGATCCTCTATGAGGGTTTGGACTACGCATCTATAACCTTGGTTGAGTCTTTGTTAACCGGAGGGTTCGACAGTAAGACTCCTGCTGAGGCGATGAAACTTCTACGTGACATCGCCGAAAAGACCCAGCAGTGGGAGAGCATTAAGGAGCCAAAAAGAACAATTCTTCTAGGAAGAGGAAATGTTAATAGGGTAGAAGGATCTTTTGATCCAAAGGCCCAAATAGAAGCCTTATCTAGAAGGCTAGAACTGGTCGAAATGAATCAAGCTAGTAGTTCAGAGCCCAACCAATTCGAAGAGCATGCTTTTTCTCTTTATGATAACACTAGATTTGATAATCATAGAAAGTTCGACCCGTATTCGGAATCTTATAATCCTGGATGGAGAAACCACCCGAACCTTTCCTGGTCGAAAGGCCAGGCTCAAGGTCAGTTTAGTAATGCTAAAGGTCCTCCAGGCTTCAGTTATAAGAATTCGGCTGGTCCAACTCAGCCCAGCAATGACGATAAGTATGAGCAGAGATTCCAGAGCATAGAAAGAGCTATTTCTAGTTTACAAACCTCAGTTAGTAACATTGCTGCGGCTCTGAGAGAGCGAGAACCTGGTAGGTTCCCTAGTCAACCCGAACCCAATCCTAGAGGAGTCAATGAAATGTCAACTGGGGAGAAATCATCCAGTCACGTGAATGCAATTACGACCCTCAGGAATGGTAAGGTAGTGGATAACAAGGTAACTAGGCCCGTTAGTGAACAAACTGTAGTTCATCCTGACCCAATAGTTGAAGAGACTGATAAAGTCTCTGACGAGCCTGAGGCAACCCCTCAAAGAACCGATTTCATGCCTAGAGCCCCATACCCAGGGTTGTTAGCACCTACTAGGAAGGAATCCAATTTTAATGAAATAATGGAAGTTTTTAAGAAAGTCACGATCAACCTTCCACTATTAGATGCAATTAGTCAGATTCCTGCTTATTCCAAGTTTCTTAAGGACATGTGTACGCGAAAGCGAAAACTTAGCGTACATAAGAAAGCTTTTCTATCTAGTCATGTAAGTTCAATTATACAGAGTAGTACGGCCCTTAAGTACAAAGACCCAGGTTCCCCAACTATAGCTTGCACAATAGGAAACTACCGGGTAGAAAGAGCCTTACTCGATTTAGGAGCCAGTATGAACTTACTGCCGTACCATGTGTACCTCCATCTAGGACTAGGCGATTTGAAACCGACTCAGATGACTTTGCAGTTAGCTGATAGGTCTGTGAAAATTCCTCGTGGTGTCATAGAGGATGTTTTGATTGAAGTGGATAAATTTATTTATCCAGTGGACTTTGTTGTACTTGATACCAGACCTGTGCCTGATCCAAAGAATCATATACCGGCTATACTAGGTCGCCCATTCTTAGCAACATCTAATGCGATCATTAACTGTTGTAACGGTGTTATGAACTTGTCTTTTGGTAACATGACTATTGAGCTGAATATCTTCAACATTAGTAATCAACCACCTGAGTTAGATAACCCCACCTAAGAAACCGTCAACATGATAGAGACCCCAGTTCAGGAGTCATTACCAAACACTTTGATAGAAGACCCGTTAGAAAAATGTCTAGCCTACTTTGGATTAGAGTTTGATGAGTTAAGCCCATCAGAGACCTTACCTGTGATTGTAGCTTCAGATTTGGATAGTGACCAAGAGAATAGGCTAGTAACCGTGCTTCAGGACAATAAAAAAGCTTTAGGATGGACCATAGAAGATATTAAGGGAATTAGCCCAACAGTTTGTATGCACCAGATCCATTCAGAGGAGGAATCCAAACCGTCTAGGGAGATGCAGCGTAGGCTCGACCCATTAGAAGATCCATTAGAGAAATGCCTAGCCAACTATATAATTGATGGCGATAATGATAGTGTTATTAATGAAGTGAGCACTTTGTTAGGTTCTGCACCACCAGATTGTAATTTAGAAGAAGCAATTGACTATTTTCGAGAATCTGACGATCCAGAAATGAGGGAAATTGTTATTAGTCTATCTAGATACACTGAAAACTCTAAGTTTGGGGGTGACTATCATTCTCCATGTGCTATACCATTAACTCTTAGGAAGGTCCCTAGCTTGGGACCTGACATATGCACGTCTGCCATTGTACAAGATCATCGTCGAGCTAGATCCACTGATCCTCCTATTCAGAAAGAAGTTCAGTTGCCGAAAACCAATCCTCTGGTCGATGTGGTTTACCTAAATAGGGATCAAAGTGTGTTCAAATTGTTTATCTTCGTAGCTTGCTACTGTTTCCTTCTATTGTGGATAACACTATTTGATTCAGATGATCCACAGTTGTTCCGATTATTGCTATATGATTTAAGGAGGTAACTTATGCTCATGCGACACGGTAATATCTTTCCCTAATTCCTTTTCGTGCAGTGTTTAGAAACATTGAGGACACTGTTTATTTTAAGTTTGGGGGTATTGGGAGACTTTTTAGGATTAATAAGATTTGGAATTTAGAAGCATGTGAACAATTCAGGGTGATACTAACCACTCTAGGTAGATGGAAACTTAGCCATTTTGCTATAAGGATTGGTATGCCCAGCTAGATGGTCTATTCATAAAGGAGACAGAGTTCAGGTGTTACAAATAACATGATAGTTGTCACCACCACATCACGTTCTGTTTTATTATTTGCAATTTCGTGTTTCTCTGAGAGTATTGGTGGGTCCTAGCATCGACATGTTAATTAGCGCTGGAATGACATTTAGTGTGTTGAGATCATGCCCCACATGAATAATACGTTAGTGTTTTAGAGTTATGTGTGTGGTCCCCCTGTCTCCGTCGCCTAAGCAAGCGTGGAATGCAGGATCCATGGGAACACACATGTATTTTGAGCAAAAAAAAAAAAATCGAAAGAAAAAAAGAAAAAAAATAAAAAAATCGAAAAAAGTTAGAAAAAAATTGAAAAAAAAAATAGTATTTGTTATTTTAAAGTTCTCCCTGTCTCCGTCGCGTAAGCAAGCGTGGTACGCAGGACCATGGGAACTTGTAAATATTTTAGTTAGTAGTAACCGTTGAAAATAAATGGGGAACATCTCGACACACTAGGTTTCATCTCGGTACTGACCTTCAGACAAATATGGGACACATCGTTCGCCTTGGTCAACATTTGCGATCTTCTACAGTCTACGTCCATCTTCTAAATCTTTTCATGTGATGGGTGGTTAGATAACTGTCTGAGTAGAACTCTGTTGTCTTAGATATGAATTTTAGTATGCTTGAGTTAACACTCGTGTACAGTGATTGGATCCATAAAGGGTAATGGTCCCTATAGCCGAATATCTGAGTAGCCAACTAACTAGCTTGTTTAGTGTTTACCCTTAATCGTTCACGTGTTGCTAAGATCTAGATTCAGGTTTTGTGGGTATACCTCTTGTAAACCCTCACGAGACTATAACTCGTCCACTAGGGACACCTAGGGGTTTAAAGGCTTGCTGCATACGCTAAATGTAGTCGCGATTCCTGCGAAAGTGAATTAGGATTTTTATTTTCTAGATTAGATTTGCTTGAGGACTAGCAAATAATAAGTTTGGGGGTATTTGATAGATACATTTTTGTGTCCAATTTAATCTCAATTTTATATATTGTTGGTATTTTATTTTTGTACTTATTATGGTTTTTATTGCTTTTTAGGTATTTTTGGAGAATTGTTAAAGGCACCTTCACATTGGATTAAGGCACCCCAATTGATTTATAAAGGCACCCAAGGATTAATGCACCCAAAATTCAAATTGAAAATTTGGGCTGGAAGAAGAATTTCTATTCTTCATGCAGCGTGAAATAGGAAATTGGGTTGAAATTTGGAAACTTGCATCTTCTTGGGAAATTTCCTAAACTAAGAAGTTAGAATTGTTGGTAAAGAACTATAAAGAGAAATAGATCAAAGTGATTCCCCATTTAACAATCAAGAATCAAAATCAGGAAAGAAAATCAAGTTTTTTTGGAAAATTCTAATCGGTGATCAAAGAAGAATTTGAGGAAGTTTTTAAAGTGATTTGAGGATTGGGATAGTATAAATAGAGGTTATGATCAATTGGGTTGGAGGAGAATCAATTGGGGAAGCTTAGAATTGCTCGAAATCACGAGACGAAAGCTAACAGACGAACAAAAATTTCTGCTGCTGCCAAGAAGAACAGGAAGCAGGCTACACCAGAAAACAATCGTTCATTAAGACAGGAAACCGTCGTTCATTAAAACAGAAACCGTACTTTATTTCAAAACGCAACAGAAAACTGTTTCTTGTTGCGTATTCTTTTGAACTGTTTTCTGTTACGGGCTGAAGTGTTTCCAGCA
This sequence comes from Papaver californicum, assembly GCA_023531435.1. Taxonomy (NCBI): domain Eukaryota; kingdom Viridiplantae; phylum Streptophyta; class Magnoliopsida; order Ranunculales; family Papaveraceae; genus Papaver; species Papaver californicum. The sequence goes on along the minus strand of JAJJMC010000493.1, from coordinate 6,490 downwards.
ACACTTATAGCCGTATCTAATCGACTGTGTGCAATCATATTCTCCTTGTAATCAATATTTTGAGCAATGAAAAGATCTTTTGAGCAAGTTTTCTCCACCATGAGCTAAGTTCCTTTACTGGGATGATGGAGGAGGTTTTTCTCTCAATTTTATGTGGTAAGTGTATTTTATTTAATTTATTTATAATTCTTTATCTATTAAATTGCATAGTTTCGAAATAGAAAAAACGGTTTTCATTCAGTTGTGGTGTTTTTGTTTGATGGATCATGCTGGGTTGACGACCATTGATGTTCCATGCTTATGATTTACCTCTGCTTGTTTGCATAAAAACCTATTTTGGCAATATCTGAGCTTAATTTATTTAAAAAGAATTACATGATTAATCACATAGTTGTGGGAAATAACTGAATCCTGATTCCTGGTTTTCTCCATATTTTCTAAAAACATCTCTAGTTTATTTTGCTTTGTTTTATTTAATTAGATTAAGTTTATTATTTTCTTAAATCATTACGTTCACAAGTTCGAGAATCGAACACTTTTTACCACTATTCTAAAACACATCAATTTTTGGCGCCGCCGACGCGGACTTGTTTTTAGGGTTAGGGTTTTAGATTTATTTTTAGGTTTTTATTTTTTTATTATTATTTTACTTTGTTCTATTTTACGTTTCTTTTGGTATTTCTCTTTTTCCTACAGGTTGAATTTTGGATCGAAAGGGAGTAAGCCAAAGTTTTGGAATTAAAGCTAAAGACTTGGAGTTAAAGGGAAAAGCTTAAAGAACGAAAAACAAGATCGAAGATTTTATTTTTCTTAATTAGATTTTTAGTTTATTTTAATTAGTTTTAATTCGTTTAAAAAATTGTATTAGGGTTTTTTATTATTTCTTTAATTTTTTTTTTATTTTCGGACACTTTTTGGACTTTCTTTTGGACATTTTTGGACATTTATTGTTTTTAAACCCTACGGAAGGGTAGTTTTAAATATCAAACTGTGTGCAGGGAAGGACGACAATAATTACGATATTGTCTCAGCCCCTCGGGTTTGCACACTATTGAAAAGGATATTAGTGGCCCGAGTCGACTTCAACGGTTCATCACCCGTCTGGTACGGGAGGTAAACTTCGACCAACCCGCGAATCTCCTGTTAGTGGGTTTTCTGGACGCCTTTGTATGCATATATGCTGAGGACTGAATACGGACTTTAATTTTTGGATAGTAAGGGCAAGGCCTGGCCATATAAGATAAGGTTTCGGATTTCATCACTGTCTCCTTCTTGCCCGCCTTAGGAAAACGAAACCTACGCGAACCTACGCCTAAAATCTTGACTAGAAAGAGACCTATAGGGTATCGAGCTTATTGGAAAATCGTTCAAAAGGACTGCACTGGTTACTTTATTAGCCTAACTCGAAGTTCTGGAAGATTATTTTAAGTTGATTAGAGCCGCTTTGTAACCCAGGGAAAAGTGCCAAAGAGACAGGGTTATCAAATCTCCTTAGAGCTTATCCTGTTTCTCTTCGACTTAATCTAATTCGGATCATTCTAAGAGGTTTGCTAAAATTGTAACCAGTTGCTTTTTGAAAGAATAGAAGCTGGTCTAGAATTAATCTAAGTGGAACCATCATGCTTGTTGTTTGCTAGATTTAGGTTTGATTTGGTTGAGTTAGGGCACGATTGTGTTTGATTAATTGCTTGTTAGGATTTAATTTTTGTATGCCAAGAACGCCCTTAAGGCGAACTTGGGATAGAGACCCTCAAGGTAGGTTAATTAGTGGAAGACTGGTAGTTCACCTTAACCTTGAGAAGCCAACTGAGAGTGAACTAGTCACTCCCGAGACCGTGTCAGCAATGACATCTCTGAAGGATTTGTTGAATCCGACCCGGACCTCACGTTCATCTTGCATCAAGTTAGCCGCTACTGAAGCGAGCTACGAACTGAAACCCGGAATCATCCAGATGTTTCCATTATTCTTAGGAAAAGAAAACGAAAATCCCTATTTTCATATTAGGGAATTCGAGGAAATATGTAGCACAATCAGGATTAGAGACTTGAATGACGAGTCTATTAAACTCAGACTATTTCCCTTTTCACTAAGAGACAAAGCCAAGTCGTGGCTATACCTCTTGGCTCCTCAGTCAATTGAAACCTATGCCCAACTTACTTCAGCTTTTATTCAGAAATTCTTCCCTAGGAACAAAATTTCGTCTGTTAGGCAGAAAATATGCACGTTTTCCCAGCTAGAGGGAGAGTCTCTGTATGTGTATATAGAAAGGTTCAATGACTTATTGTCCCAATGCCCAGACCACGGAATAGAGGAGTTAAGGCTAGTTCAGATCCTCTATGAGGGTTTGGACTACGCATCTATAACCTTGGTTGAGTCTTTGTTAACCGGAGGGTTCGACAGTAAGACTCCTGCTGAGGCGATGAAACTTCTACGTGACATCGCCGAAAAGACCCAGCAGTGGGAGAGCATTAAGGAGCCAAAAAGAACAATTCTTCTAGGAAGAGGAAATGTTAATAGGGTAGAAGGATCTTTTGATCCAAAGGCCCAAATAGAAGCCTTATCTAGAAGGCTAGAACTGGTCGAAATGAATCAAGCTAGTAGTTCAGAGCCCAACCAATTCGAAGAGCATGCTTTTTCTCTTTATGATAACACTAGATTTGATAATCATAGAAAGTTCGACCCGTATTCGGAATCTTATAATCCTGGATGGAGAAACCACCCGAACCTTTCCTGGTCGAAAGGCCAGGCTCAAGGTCAGTTTAGTAATGCTAAAGGTCCTCCAGGCTTCAGTTATAAGAATTCGGCTGGTCCAACTCAGCCCAGCAATGACGATAAGTATGAGCAGAGATTCCAGAGCATAGAAAGAGCTATTTCTAGTTTACAAACCTCAGTTAGTAACATTGCTGCGGCTCTGAGAGAGCGAGAACCTGGTAGGTTCCCTAGTCAACCCGAACCCAATCCTAGAGGAGTCAATGAAATGTCAACTGGGGAGAAATCATCCAGTCACGTGAATGCAATTACGACCCTCAGGAATGGTAAGGTAGTGGATAACAAGGTAACTAGGCCCGTTAGTGAACAAACTGTAGTTCATCCTGACCCAATAGTTGAAGAGACTGATAAAGTCTCTGACGAGCCTGAGGCAACCCCTCAAAGAACCGATTTCATGCCTAGAGCCCCATACCCAGGGTTGTTAGCACCTACTAGGAAGGAATCCAATTTTAATGAAATAATGGAAGTTTTTAAGAAAGTCACGATCAACCTTCCACTATTAGATGCAATTAGTCAGATTCCTGCTTATTCCAAGTTTCTTAAGGACATGTGTACGCGAAAGCGAAAACTTAGCGTACATAAGAAAGCTTTTCTATCTAGTCATGTAAGTTCAATTATACAGAGTAGTACGGCCCTTAAGTACAAAGACCCAGGTTCCCCAACTATAGCTTGCACAATAGGAAACTACCGGGTAGAAAGAGCCTTACTCGATTTAGGAGCCAGTATGAACTTACTGCCGTACCATGTGTACCTCCATCTAGGACTAGGCGATTTGAAACCGACTCAGATGACTTTGCAGTTAGCTGATAGGTCTGTGAAAATTCCTCGTGGTGTCATAGAGGATGTTTTGATTGAAGTGGATAAATTTATTTATCCAGTGGACTTTGTTGTACTTGATACCAGACCTGTGCCTGATCCAAAGAATCATATACCGGCTATACTAGGTCGCCCATTCTTAGCAACATCTAATGCGATCATTAACTGTTGTAACGGTGTTATGAACTTGTCTTTTGGTAACATGACTATTGAGCTGAATATCTTCAACATTAGTAATCAACCACCTGAGTTAGATAACCCCACCTAAGAAACCGTCAACATGATAGAGACCCCAGTTCAGGAGTCATTACCAAACACTTTGATAGAAGACCCGTTAGAAAAATGTCTAGCCTACTTTGGATTAGAGTTTGATGAGTTAAGCCCATCAGAGACCTTACCTGTGATTGTAGCTTCAGATTTGGATAGTGACCAAGAGAATAGGCTAGTAACCGTGCTTCAGGACAATAAAAAAGCTTTAGGATGGACCATAGAAGATATTAAGGGAATTAGCCCAACAGTTTGTATGCACCAGATCCATTCAGAGGAGGAATCCAAACCGTCTAGGGAGATGCAGCGTAGGCTCGACCCATTAGAAGATCCATTAGAGAAATGCCTAGCCAACTATATAATTGATGGCGATAATGATAGTGTTATTAATGAAGTGAGCACTTTGTTAGGTTCTGCACCACCAGATTGTAATTTAGAAGAAGCAATTGACTATTTTCGAGAATCTGACGATCCAGAAATGAGGGAAATTGTTATTAGTCTATCTAGATACACTGAAAACTCTAAGTTTGGGGGTGACTATCATTCTCCATGTGCTATACCATTAACTCTTAGGAAGGTCCCTAGCTTGGGACCTGACATATGCACGTCTGCCATTGTACAAGATCATCGTCGAGCTAGATCCACTGATCCTCCTATTCAGAAAGAAGTTCAGTTGCCGAAAACCAATCCTCTGGTCGATGTGGTTTACCTAAATAGGGATCAAAGTGTGTTCAAATTGTTTATCTTCGTAGCTTGCTACTGTTTCCTTCTATTGTGGATAACACTATTTGATTCAGATGATCCACAGTTGTTCCGATTATTGCTATATGATTTAAGGAGGTAACTTATGCTCATGCGACACGGTAATATCTTTCCCTAATTCCTTTTCGTGCAGTGTTTAGAAACATTGAGGACACTGTTTATTTTAAGTTTGGGGGTATTGGGAGACTTTTTAGGATTAATAAGATTTGGAATTTAGAAGCATGTGAACAATTCAGGGTGATACTAACCACTCTAGGTAGATGGAAACTTAGCCATTTTGCTATAAGGATTGGTATGCCCAGCTAGATGGTCTATTCATAAAGGAGACAGAGTTCAGGTGTTACAAATAACATGATAGTTGTCACCACCACATCACGTTCTGTTTTATTATTTGCAATTTCGTGTTTCTCTGAGAGTATTGGTGGGTCCTAGCATCGACATGTTAATTAGCGCTGGAATGACATTTAGTGTGTTGAGATCATGCCCCACATGAATAATACGTTAGTGTTTTAGAGTTATGTGTGTGGTCCCCCTGTCTCCGTCGCCTAAGCAAGCGTGGAATGCAGGATCCATGGGAACACACATGTATTTTGAGCAAAAAAAAAAAAATCGAAAGAAAAAAAGAAAAAAAATAAAAAAATCGAAAAAAGTTAGAAAAAAATTGAAAAAAAAAATAGTATTTGTTATTTTAAAGTTCTCCCTGTCTCCGTCGCGTAAGCAAGCGTGGTACGCAGGACCATGGGAACTTGTAAATATTTTAGTTAGTAGTAACCGTTGAAAATAAATGGGGAACATCTCGACACACTAGGTTTCATCTCGGTACTGACCTTCAGACAAATATGGGACACATCGTTCGCCTTGGTCAACATTTGCGATCTTCTACAGTCTACGTCCATCTTCTAAATCTTTTCATGTGATGGGTGGTTAGATAACTGTCTGAGTAGAACTCTGTTGTCTTAGATATGAATTTTAGTATGCTTGAGTTAACACTCGTGTACAGTGATTGGATCCATAAAGGGTAATGGTCCCTATAGCCGAATATCTGAGTAGCCAACTAACTAGCTTGTTTAGTGTTTACCCTTAATCGTTCACGTGTTGCTAAGATCTAGATTCAGGTTTTGTGGGTATACCTCTTGTAAACCCTCACGAGACTATAACTCGTCCACTAGGGACACCTAGGGGTTTAAAGGCTTGCTGCATACGCTAAATGTAGTCGCGATTCCTGCGAAAGTGAATTAGGATTTTTATTTTCTAGATTAGATTTGCTTGAGGACTAGCAAATAATAAGTTTGGGGGTATTTGATAGATACATTTTTGTGTCCAATTTAATCTCAATTTTATATATTGTTGGTATTTTATTTTTGTACTTATTATGGTTTTTATTGCTTTTTAGGTATTTTTGGAGAATTGTTAAAGGCACCTTCACATTGGATTAAGGCACCCCAATTGATTTATAAAGGCACCCAAGGATTAATGCACCCAAAATTCAAATTGAAAATTTGGGCTGGAAGAAGAATTTCTATTCTTCATGCAGCGTGAAATAGGAAATTGGGTTGAAATTTGGAAACTTGCATCTTCTTGGGAAATTTCCTAAACTAAGAAGTTAGAATTGTTGGTAAAGAACTATAAAGAGAAATAGATCAAAGTGATTCCCCATTTAACAATCAAGAATCAAAATCAGGAAAGAAAATCAAGTTTTTTTGGAAAATTCTAATCGGTGATCAAAGAAGAATTTGAGGAAGTTTTTAAAGTGATTTGAGGATTGGGATAGTATAAATAGAGGTTATGATCAATTGGGTTGGAGGAGAATCAATTGGGGAAGCTTAGAATTGCTCGAAATCACGAGACGAAAGCTAACAGACGAACAAAAATTTC
>JAJJMC010000479.1:0-12539 GCA_023531435.1 Papaver californicum | reverse complement strand
TAGATTTAGGTTTGATTTGGTTGAGTCAGGGCACGATTGTGTTTGATAAATTTCTTGTTAGGGTTAATTTTTACATGCCAAGAACGCCCTTCAGGCGAACTTGGGATAGACCGTGTCAGCAATGACAACTCTGAAGGATTTGTGGAATCCAACCAGGACCTTACGTCCATCTTGCATCAAGTTAGCCGCTACTGAAGCGAGCTACGAACTGAAACCCAAAATCATCCAGATGCTTCCATTATTCTTAGGAAAAGAGAACGAGAATCCCTATTTTCATGTTAGGGAGTTCGAGGAAATATGTAGCACAATCAGGATTAGAGACTTGAATGACGAGTCTATTAAACTTAGACTATTTCCCTTTTCACTAAGAGATAGAGCCAAGTCATGGTGGTATAGCTTGGCCCCTCAGTCGATTGAGACCTATGCCCAACTTACTTCATGTTTTATTCAGAAATTCTTCCCTAAGAACAGAATATCCTCAATTAGGCAGAAAATTTTCACGTTTTCTCAGCATGAGGGAGAGTCTCTGTATGTTTATGTAGAAAGGTTCAACGACTTAGTGTCCCAATGCCCAGACCACGGTTTAGATGAGTTAAGTCTAGTTCAGATTCTCTATGAGGGTTTGGATTATGCGACTGTAACCTTGGTTGAGTCCTTGTCAATCGGAGAAGTCGATAGTAAGACTCCTGCTGAGGCGATGCAATTTCTGAGTGACATCGCCGAGAAAACCCATCAGTGGGAGAGCAATAGAAAACCCAACCCATTAGAATCCTTATCTAGAAGGCTAGAACTGGTCGAAATGAATCAAACTAGTAGTTTAGAGCCCCAACCCAATCCAGGAGGTGTCAATGAAATGGCGACGGGTGAGAAATCATCAAGTCACGTGAATGCAGTCACAACCCTCAGGAATGGTAAATTGGTGGACAACGGGGTAACTGGGCCTGATAGTGGACATACTGTAGTTCACCCTGACCCAATAGCCGAAGAGACTGATAAAGTCTCTGATGAGCCTGAGGAAACCCCTCGGGCCACCGATTTTATGCCTAGAGCCCCTTATCCAAGTTTGTTAGCACCTACTAGGAAGGACCCCAGTTTAGAAACTGTCAATATGATAGAGACCCTAGTTCAAGAGACATTACCAAACACTTTGATAGAAGACCCATTAGAGAAATGTCGAGCCCACTTTGGATTAGATTTTCATGAGTTGGACTTTAAGCATGACCCACCAGATACCCTGATAAGTAGTGAGTTAGGCCCATCAGAAGAGAAATCCAAACCGTCTAGTGAGATGGAGCTTAGGCCCAACCCATTAGAAGATCAATTAGAAAAATGCCTAACCAACTACAGATTAATGGCGATAATGATAGGGTTAATGATGAGGTGCATACTTTGTTAGGCTTTGCACCACCGGATTGTAATTTAGAAGAAGCAGTTGACTATTTTCGAGAATCTGACGATCCGGAAATGAGGGAAATTGTTATTAGTCTATCTAGAGACACTGAAAACTCTAAGTTTGGGGGTGACTATCATTCTCCATGTGCTATATCATTAACTCTTAAGAAGGTCCCTAGCTTGGGACCTGACATAGGCACGGCTGCAATTTTACGAGATCATCCTCCAGTTAGATTTACCAATCCTCAGTTGCCAGAAACCCATCCTCTGGTCGATGTGGTTTACCTAGATAGGGATCAAGGTGTACTCAGATCGTTTATCCTCTTAGCTTGCTGCAATTTACTTCTACCATGGGGCACACTATTTGATTCAGATGACCCACAGTTGTTCCGATTATTGCTATATGATTTAAGGGGGTGACTAATTCTTTTCTAGTCTGGCTGAAGACTTTAAACTTAGCACTTCTTGGGAGGTAACCCATGCTCAGGCATTCTTTTCTATCTTTCTGACTCCCTTACTTTTACTCTTTTGGTATTGTTCTATACTTAGAAACATTGAGGACACTGTTTAATTTAAGTTTGGGGGTATTGGGAGACTTTTTAGGTTTAATAAGATTTGGAATTTAGAAGCATGTGAACAATTCAGGGTGACACTAACCACTCTAGGTAGATAGAAACTTAGCCATTTTGCTATAAGGATTGGTGTGCCCAGCTAGATGGTCTATTCATAAAGGAGACAGAGTTCAGGTGTTAGAAATAACATGATAGTTGTCACCACCATATCACGTTCTGTTTTATTATTTGCAATTTCGTGTTTCTCTGAGAGTATTGGTGGGTCCTAGCATCGACGTGTTAATTAGCGCTGGAATGACATTTAGTGTGTTGAGATCATGCCCCAGTTTGAATAATATGTTATTGTTTTAGAGTTATGTGTGTGGTCCCCCTGTCTCCGTCGCCTAAGCAAGCGTGGAATGCAGGATCCATGGGATTACACATGTACTAAAAAAAAAAAAAAAAAAAAAAAAAAAATCGAAAAAAAAAAGTTAGAAAAAAAATTGAAAAAAAAAATAGTATTTGGTATTTTCAAGTTCTCCCTGTCTCCGTCGCCTAAGCAAGCGTGGAACGCAGGATCCATGGGAACTTGTAAATATTTTAGTTAGTAGTAACCGTTGAAAATAAATGGGGAGTATCTCGACACACTAGGTTTCATCTCGGTACTGACCTTCAGACAGATATGGGAAACATCGTTCGCCTCAGTCAACATTTGCGACCTTCTACAGTCTACATTCATCTTCTAAGTCTTTTCATGTGATGGGTGGTTAGATAACTGTCTGAGTAGAACTCTGTTGTCTTAGATATGAATTTAAGTATGCTTGAGTTAACACTCGTGTACAGCGATTGGACCATAACGGGCAATGATCCCTATAGCCGGCTGGCTCAGTAGCTAACTAACTAGCTTGTTTAGTGTCTATCCTTAATCATTCACGTGTTGCTAAGATCTAGATCCAGGTTTTATGGGTATACCTCTTGTAAACCCTCACGAGACAAAACTCGTCCACTAGGGACACCTAGGGGTTTAACGGCTTACTGCATATGCTAAATGTAGTCGCGATTCCTGCGAAAGTGAGTTAGGATTTTATTTTTAGAGTAGTTTGCTCGAGGACTAGCAAAATAGTAAGTTTGGGGGTATTTGATAGACACATTTTAGTGTCTAAATTACACCTTAATTTCTAGTGAGTTAGTATTCGATTTTGTGTCTATTACGTGTTTTATTGCTTTTGCAGGTACATTAGAAGAATAAAGATTTGTGGAAAAATTGGCTCAAAAAGTGATAAAGGCACCCAAGGACAAGTGTTATTGGCACCCTAGAAATGGATAAGGGGCACCCTCGAGTCAACTCGGTCAAAATCGGGTCAAACCCGAGTCAAATCGGTCAACCCGAGTTGACCGAGTCAATCACCGATTCAACTCATCGGACGAAAATGCTGTTATCAACTGGACACTTTGATTCACGGTAAAACATGGATATTTTCGGCTGAAATTGTCCCACAAGATAGAAGAGATTGATACAAGACCCACACAACCAATTTTACGAGTTTCCCGGAGTGTATCCGGCCGGAAAAAGGACTCCATGTTTGATTCGTATTTGGGAAGATTTTGGAGAGTTCTAGAGAGTTCTATTAGGTTTAGAACTCTCCCTAGGGTTCCTACACCCTATATATATGAAGAGAAGCCGAAGAAATCAAGCAGAAAAGCCTAGAGATCGAAACAGTAAGTTTCCGGCCATTTCCGGTCATCGCCGGCCACCTGCTGCTGCTCCGGCCGGCGTGTTCTTCATCTACCACCGTCTGAGAAGACGACTCAGCCACACTTATAACTGTTGCTGATTCAAACTGCTTCTGTTGCCTATCCTTTTAAACCTTTGTTGCTTAGAAACACTTCTGTAACGGCTGAACCCTATTCTGTAACACTTATAAACGTATCTGTTCAGCTGTTGCACTATTATTTCACCTTGTAATCAACTTTTTGAGCAATGAAAAGATCTTTTGAGCAAGTTTTCTTCTCCATGGGCTAAGTTTATTTACTGGGATGATGGATAAGGTATTTTTCTCAATTTTATGTGATTTAATTATTTTCTAATAATTATTTATAATTCTTTTATTATTATTTGCATGGATTTAAATTAGAAAAAAATGGTTTTTATTAAATAGTTGTGTTCTCTTTTGATGGGTCATGCTTAGTTAATTACTCTTGATGTCCTATGCTTAGGATTTACAATTATTCTTTTAGGAAACATATTTTTGGCAAACTTGAACTAAATTGTTAAAAAGAATTACATGATTAATCACATAGATTGTTAGAATTACCTGATTCCTGATTCCTGGTATTTTCCATATTTTCTAAAAATCATCTCTAGTGTATTTTCCTGATTTTTATTAGTTTACGTTAAGTCTAATATTTTCTAAAATCATTACCTTCACAAGTTCGAGAATCGAACCTCTTTTTACCACTATACAAAATCACATCAAAGCTCAAGGTTACACAATTCACCAGCAAAGGCTATGGTGATTATATCAATGAAAAAAGCAGATATATGACTAAATATACCATGACCAGCAATATGCCATAACTTGAGTGTTTATTTCTTAAGAGAAGAGGATGCATCAAGATAACTATCAATAGTTTAATCAGAAAAAAATAAACAAACACAAAAAAACTAAGCCATATTTCACAAAGAGAAAAAATCGCAAAATGAATAAAATAAAATAAATCAAACCTTGGGTATCTGTGAAGAAGTTTGATCTGGTGATGGTCCAAAAACTAAACAGAATAACTGAAAAAAAAACTTTAATTTGGTGATTGTTGTTGCTTCAATCACCAAATAAAAAACCGCAAATCAATCTTTGGTTTGTTCTTCATGCGTTTGGTATATAAGATTTTGTTGCAGTGATTGCAAGGAAAAAGAAACGGCTCCAATTCTATTGATTGCCAAATGATTACTAAGCTTAAATCCCACTGATTACCAAAAATTTGAAACGGCTTGGAGAAACATGGATGGAGAATAATCATAACACTTAAACATGAGGAATCCAAACTATTTGATGCTATTTCTAATCATACCCTAAAAACTTTTAATAATGATCGCCCTTTGTCACACCCTAAAAACACATCTTTTAATTCAGACTGTTATTTATCCCCCCTTAAAACCCATCCCAGCCTCTCTTTATCTTTCCCGAGATGAAATCCCAGCCACTCTTTATAACCCAATGTGGTTTTATTAAAAAATTCGGACCGCTACTTATCCCAAAATTAAAAACATATCCTATAATCTTGACCATTCTTTGTCCCCCCTTAACTTCCCAAGATAAAATCCAGGTCAGTCTTTGTCCCCCTTAACTTCCCAAGATGAAATCCAAGACACCACTTATAACCTAATTGTGCTTTATATTCTTGAATGTTTAGCTTTTTTACATTATAATTTCACAAATATATATATATAAAGACTTAAAGACCTAGACAAATAAAGCTCTTACGTTGAACGGTGAGGAAACCCTCGCTTCCTATTGGTCGTAATAAGGTTTTTGTGGCTCTTGTGGAACGAGACTTTTCGTGAGGACACTTGGCAAAGTATGATTGGTTTAAAAAAATTAGGGAAAAAACAATAAAAAAGGGAAACCATGTCTTACCAAGTTTTAAACTCTAAGAATAAACACCGTGACTACGTTAACAAACAAACAAAACAAAAAAAAAACAGTAAACCTAACTGAAAACGGAATTTTGATAATCCATATAAAGGTTCTATATTCCAAAGTGTTATCAGAATCTTAAACAGAGGTATATATTTTTTTCTATTCCAAAGTGTTATATTCTTCAAATGTCAAATAATTATTTTTAGGATTCCTCTAATAAAATAGGTTGGATTACAATTGTAAATCCTATCAGAGACAAAATTATGGAGTCTGCAATAAAGATTTAATGCATCACGATAGGACGGGACGGGGCGAAACCCCGCCACACCAAATCAAAAGTTGAAGGTAACTATGATGAAAAATTAATCAGGCATAAATCTAGTGTATATATATGATATTCTAAAATTGCAGCTTAACACTAATACACCTTTACAATGTTAAAAGGCAGTATTTTATCTGTTTCTACGGTTACGGCCATGCGTTGGGCCTGTAAATGGCTACAATGTGACAGTATTTCCTCATATACGTTATCCAGTGTTTGAGTAGTTATAACAGTCCAACATGGCCGTCATAACCTTTATTTCAAACTCTTCCATATAAGTCGTTTTTACTGGAACTGTGATCTTTCATGAAATTTTTTTTCAATAGAAGGATCACAGTCCGTGACCTTTGAATGCTATTGTGATTATTAAAAATCTAGTAACACAACCAAATGAATTTATTATCTAAAGATATTGAAGATAAGATTTGCACAATAAAATGATTGTTTATTTATGATTGAAATGATTATATATGATAAACAAATTAAACGGTATGTTATATGTTCTTACCTAATACAATTCTCTTTATCCTTTTGTTTGTCCAATGAATTTTTCCCGACCCCTTTATTTGTCTCTGAGTCTGGTATTTATAGGAAATCTCATGGGTCCCTCTAAATTCTATCTTTCCAGCTATTTGATCTTATCTATATCCTAGTATGAGGCTTGTCCTGTATTTTTTTTATATACTCCGCAGGTATGATGCGAGCCTTTCTTGTCTTATTTGATTTTATGCTGGGTGGATCGCATCCTTGTTGCGTTCTTGTTTCTTGTTTTATCCAATTAAGTTATTCCACATGAGCTTTTTCATGGATATGGTACGGTCATATAAAACCATACAATATTTTTTCGTGTTATTGCATGTTCGACACGTGGCTTCTGAGAGCAATGTGTTATGTTTTGACTCTTTTGTGTCATGTTTTGAATCTTTTGTCTCACAGCTTGCATGATTGAGACGTGTTTGTCACGCGGTAAGTGTGTCAATACTGTTCTATCTGTCACGTCTTGATCAACAGCTGTCTAATTTTATCCCCACCGTTGATCTTCGTTGGGATATTAAATCATTTATTGGGTCTTGATTTGGTACATCTCATTTCATCAGAATCTTATGCTCATATGTTGGAATTTTAACACGTTTACGGTGGAGATTAGGTATTCACAATTTGCCCATTTTTCTTTCGAATTCTACGTATGGTAGAATTTTGAAAGGAAAATTAATCACGTTTTTATCGATTTCCATGTTTTTAAATTTTCTCTCATATTTAACTTTATTCTTCTGACGGTTTTTTGAAATCTTCATACTAAGTCGAGTTTTATCATATTCATTGTTTTTATTCTCTATCTTCTTTGTCTTCTTCTTCATAAAGTTTTGGCTTAACTTCATTCACTTTCAGAAACCTTTTATCGAAGATTTTTATAATCTTATTATTTAATCTTTATGTCTCAATCTTCTCTTAGAATCAGAGATTACTTTTCATCGAGATTAAATACCCTTTTCCTTCCGAGTTCAAGCCTTCTTCTGATAGGATTTTTGATTTTACTATTGTTAAAGGTAAGAGTTTTATTTTTATTCTCTGGTTTTATTTGAACTTTGGTTTTATGATTTTTTTAAAAAATAATGACAATGATGTTAATGATCAAACTGTTTGAAAAATGATGATAATGCCGATCCTGAAATATTGATTTGTGTATGTTGAACTTTAATGGTGAATAATGGTGATGATGGTCTTGTTCATAGCTTTAATCAATGATTGTTTCAATAAGTCTATGATTCTAATCTTTCGATTTTCTCGAATAGAGAACTGATTATCCGCTAGTGTTCATGTTTGATTAATATCTTGTTTACCTTTTGTTGGTAAAAAGAATGATAATTTTGAAGAACTTCTGGCTGATACTTGTTTGTAAAAATTGTCTATGATTAATCTGCTATTTTATATGTTCTTAATTTGCCTCATCGAGATGAATTCACTATTAATTGTTCTTTCCCTTGTTGATTGTTTGCAGATAAAATACGTCATGTCAGGAGAAAAAATAGTAATACGTATGGATTTGTCCTGCACCACAGTAAGCAGTCTTCAGAGAAGAAAACATCTCGATATTTTACGGAGAAAAACAAAGGTAGGAGGAAAATCTAGCACCTCAGAAGCTCAACCTCTTAATGTTGTTCATCCCGTACGAGCTTTATCAAATGTCGATAGTATAGTCGTTGCGGCTAAGAAATCTACTTTTTCTAGAAATAAGCGGGCCAGCGATAGTTTGAGTTTCAGGTCTGGGAATCTTAATGAGTTCAAAGATAAACATAATCTTCAAAAGTTTAAAGTTTTTTTTTTGTGATTCCGCTGAAGGTGATGAAATAACACTTGATATGATAAAGAAGTTCTTATATAATGCGGATAGATTGTTGATAACTACGGGGGACTGCATGCTGGTTTAGATCTTCCTTTATACAAGAGTGGAGATTCATTTCAGTATGAAGTTCTTGCGGGTCAAAGCAATGTTGATAATCATTGTGCGGGCCGATCCGTTGCTCAATATAATGGGAATTGGTGACGCGCGTTAAATAAATGTCATAAACGCAGTAAAGGGGAAACAAATTTTAAGGGCTATGTTCCCAATCCTGCGGAGCGTAAATATTACACCGTAACCAATTTTCAAGCTAGTTATGCCGATGTTATAGCTGTAAAAAATTATAAAAAATGGAGTGTTGGTCCAGGCCGCAAAGGTGGTGAAGGTTTTCGCCTGTTTTGGGAAATCGATAATTCGAAGATGAAATTCATTCCCGGAACGCAAAGGCCTTTAAAATAAAAAATTCACGTTGATATTGATTTCAGGTGGGTTTCTATAGAACAATGTGGTTCGCAACCTTACTTCTGGTTCCCACAATTATTTCCCCTGGCAATTAAATTTTGATGGTTTTTCCTTCCTGTATGATGATGTGGTACGTACAATTCTAATACTTGGTTCTCATGTTTACTTTCTTTAATATTATTTAATTATTGTTGTTTTGTATAGCCACAAGTGGAAGGAGATTCTGAAAGTGATGCGGGCAAGAAACGAAAGGCTATTACTGTGGGAAGAAAGGTATTAATTTATTTAAATGAATTTGTAAAAATATATTTGGATCTTATTTAATGAATTGTCTTTTTATCCGTTGGATATTGATAGGGTCAAAAAAGGACCAAGGTTGTGTCTCGTACTTCCACTGATCAAGAAGAAGGAGAAATTCGTGATACAACTAGATCCTCTCCATAAAATGTTGAAAAAATTGAAGTTCTTGGCTCTGGTATTGATGGATTTGAAAAAGGTGATGAGGGACAAAATGTTCTGCTTCACTCGACAAGAACGGGAAATTTTTCTTGAACCTGTAAATTCTGAACCCGTTGAGTCTGTAGGTTCTTCTATTGCTGCGGGTGGCATGGGTTCTGGTGCATCTACTTCTCAGTTTTCATTATTTCTTTCTTAATTTTTGCCTCCTTTTTTTGGGATGCTCCTAATAACCAATGAATGACAAGTGTTTTTCCTTGTGTAGATCTTATTTCAATGGGAACTTGATAAGTCGATCCGCCTACACGTGTTGCTTTTATGAAGATGACTACCTTGTACATTCCGTTAGTGAAGAAAGAGGTCCATCAGATAAAGAGGAACCTGAAGTAACTACTATTGTTGTTACTAATAAAGGTGGTGATAAGAATATAGCTATCATTGATGCTACCAATAAAGGTGGTCATGAGGGTACTCCGAACAGTGATAAGGGCAAAGGAAGAATGGAAAATGAGAGCCTTGTTGATAAAGAAGAATAGGCTTTTCGGTGGTTTATGTCTAAGGATTTGATATTTGTTTCGTACAATTTTCGTCCCGTAGAAACTGATTCTTCTGTGGTAGTAACTTTGCATGAACGCATGTGATCCGCTCCTTACGGATCAGTGAAAGAAGTCTGGTTAAGAGATCAAGGCAATCTTGTTCGTTCTTCTTTCGATATTGATCTTCCTTCTTCACTTGCGGATGTAATTGCTCTTGCAGACAGTGGGGCATATTCTTTCCCTCATCAAGCTATCTTACATGTATTATATATATATATATATATTGTTATTTATTATTTGCTGAATAATCAAAAAATTGCAGCTTGCACGTGGTCAAAACGCTGCTTATGTTGCGTACAAGTTCTTCATGGGTCGGTCGATAAAATTGGAAACACAATATAGGCAAGTAAAAATGAATTGGTTAAGGCTAAAGAAGAAAATTCTAACTTGCGGGAACAACGATTGCCCTAGAACAAAATATAACGGGATTGAAGCGGGACAATGATGTTCTCCGTCAATAACTGTTGGACCTTCAAAATCAAGGTTCAATCTTTTTCTTTTGTTACTTTCTTCAATTTTTTTGTATTTTTCTCTGAAATATACTTTATAGGATCATCAGGGGGTTCATACTTGTAAATAGGATGCGTGTAGAGACAAGCGTCTTTCGGATCATGTGATTAAAATCAATAAAGAGAATATGGAGATAAGGAAATATGTAACAAGTTGATTAACAAATTGAGTCGCGCAAAGTCCATGTATGAAGAGTCAGATTTGAAATATCGTTTATTATACGTGGATAGTCTCCATAAGAAGCAAGAACATAATGTTGCTCTCTCATGGACTAAAGATATTGTAGTTGAGGCGCGTGCACGATCAGAAAAATTAGAAGAGGAAACCTGTAGGCTTTATGTGGAACGTAAAAATATTCTTGCGTAATTTTCTACTTTCGGGTCATTCCATGATTCTCAATATTCTTCTTTCATTGCTCAACTCATTACAGATAGAGAGATGCGGTAGCGGATGCACATGCTAAGGGAAATTCCCTTGTAGAAGCTCGATCCAAAATTTCTAGATTGTCAAATATTGTTCATTTGTGTGAGACTGATATTTACCGGTTACAAAAAGGGATGGAAAAGTTTACAAATGAAATAAATCAATTGCGGCAAGAAGATTCATTGAAACAGGTAGAGTTGGATCGATATCGTCAAGATCTTCATCATCTTACTGATGACTACCAAAAATTCTCAAATGAATTTGATTCCCTTGATGATGCTAGAAAAGCAATAGTTCATGAACTAGAAGAGTCTGAATCCCTCGCAAGAGGTATCTTATTGTATTGCATAACTAAAGTTTAATACAATTTCTTATATTATTTAATCTGTTATTTTACATTATATTACAGGCTTCGAGGAAAAGTTCAAGAACGCAGCTTCAAGAGCTGAAAAAATTGAAGGAGAACTCAGAGCTGCAAATCCTAGAGTTAAAGAAGTTGAGGGACAACTTCAACTTGCGGTCACTAAAGTAGAGGACGGTGAGGTACAATTGAATCTTGCCACTATCAAGACTGATGAAGCACAATGTCAGCTTGATCTATTAATCACTAGATATGAAGAGGCAGAAGAGAAATTGAAGCTTGAGACTTTGAGAGATGACAATGTTGTACGTGGGGGAGCAAAATTTATTGGGAAGCGTGTACCGAAGAATCTGCGGTCAAAGTGAGTGCATTAAAGCAGGAGCTTAAGACTGCGCGTGCCAAATCTCTTGGTTAAAGATTGAAACCCTTATTGGGGTAGCAAAGGCGATAAATAATACTCTAGATAGAGTAAAGGCAGATGGATTTACCAAAGAGTATGGTCGTAAAGAAATCCCTAAGCATCCTTCCCCAAGTGATGATTCTTCCGTCCCTCAATAATTTCTTTTTGTCTTTTGTATGTACGCAGGTTTCTTTTTGATTTGTATAATTTTGCACCTGCAATACATTTTTGGATATATATATATGAACAAATTGTTTAATTTCAATAATATATATATCTAATTGAATTTTATAATGAGTGTATGAATTGAGAAACCACAAGGTGAAAAGTATACCTTGAGTTACCTTTGAGGGTACAGTTACATGATCAACTTCTCCCTGGCCAAAAGGAAGTTATTAATGCGGTCCCAATTGCGAAAGCAGTACATTCAGAGAATGATTGTACCTATTTTCTCAAAAAGTAAAATGTCATGTTAGGCATCTCTTGCTTACGAAATATCCATTTGTCATACACTCAGAGACATTTACATGGATTTTCTAGAGAGATAGCATTTGTCATGCTTTACCTAGTATGAAGCGATGTGATTGATACTAAAGTTATTGCATGATCTATTTTTATTTTTCTCATGGATAGCATGGTTTGAGGTACTGTGCATTCCATGGATGCCACAATATTTCTCCGTTTATATTCCCCAAATGGTATGAGCCCTGTCACGTGATGTATTTTAGAATAGTGGTAAATTAAGTGTTTGATTCTCGAACTTGTGAAGGTAATGATTTTAGAAAATAATGGATTTAATCTAAACTAATAAAAATCAGGAAAATAAACTAGAGATGATTTTTAGAAAATATGGAGAAAACCAGGAATCAGGAATCAGTTATTTCCAACAATTTATGTGATTAATCATGCAATTCTTTTAAATAAATTAAGCACAAATATTGCCAAAATAGGTTTTTATGCAAACAAACAGAGGTAAATCACAAGCATGAGACATCAGAGGTTGTCAACCCAGCATGACCCATCAAACAAAAACACCACTGCTGAATGAAAACCGTTTTTTTCTATTTCGAAACTATGCAATTTTAAC
>JAJJMC010000473.1:7928-34525 GCA_023531435.1 Papaver californicum | reverse complement strand
TTTTTTTTTCTGTTTTCTTTTCAAATTTACGCCAGTTTTTGTATCCTTTTACGCCTGTAGCAATTTTCATGTTGCTGATTTTTCTAGCCTTTTACGCCAGTTCTGGTTTTGTATGGCTGCACTCTTGCTTCTTGGTCACTTTCATACACGAGTCACTTGCTTGCTCTATTTTCAACTTTCTTCTGATTTTTATTGCTCCACTTGTTGATGATGATACGTTTCTATGGACTTGACGTTGCCGAGAGAATGATGCCAACTGCAAACCAAACTACAAGAATAAGTTAGCAACTCTGATGACACCTTCATGGTTGATAAAAATTAGCACTCAAGAGATCAAAAATAGTGCTGAAAATTGGTGCGAGGTTAGGTAGCTCATCATTCTACCCGGAATTAGCGCAGATGAAACACTCTAAACGTATAATTTGAAGGTCTGGTGCCTCACTCATGGATATTGAATGATCACAAGTCTAACCTGTACTCTCCTACCAGCAATTTAGGTCCATTTTGGTCGGCTCTAGCCTCTCAAAAACTAAGCACTCCGAATGTAGTTCTCTAACAGTTCTAAGTTCAGTTGTTTCGAGTAGAAGTCCGTATGTAATCGTATCTAGCCGTATGCCAAGTGACTCTAAAATCTCTAAAAGTTGAAGGTTTTTATGCAAATGTGTGTATGCCTAACAATTCTACCTAAAACAAAAATAAAAAATCAGCACGAAAACTAAAAATCTATATGCCTAAATACTCCCCCACACTTAAACTTTACATTGTCCTCAATGTGAATTGAATCATCCAATGTAACGTCAAGATGGGAAACTCTACATGCTCTAAAAAAAATAAAAATTCAGCAACAAAAGATAGAATTACAAAACCAATGGGTTGCCTCCCATTTAGCGCTTAGTTTAACGTCTATAGCCCGACTAGCCATTCTGTGCTACTCCTCCAGAGGGAGCGTATCTTCTAAATTGATCTTAACTTTTTCAGGTTCAAACGGCTCATAATATGGCTTTAAGCGATGCCCGTTCACTTTAAGCTCCTTCCCTGTTAATAAGCTACGAATCTCTACTGCACCATGAGAAAAAACGTTAGTCACCAGAAAGGGTCCATTCCAACGGGACTTCAATTTACCAGGAAATAAATAAAGGCGAGAGTTAAATAAAAGAACTTTTTGTCCAACAGTAAACTGTTTTCTAGAAATCCTGCTATCATGAAAAGCCTTTGTTTTTTCCTTATAAATCCGTGAGCTTTCATATGCATCGTTCCTAATCTCTTCTAGCTCACTTAATTGAAGCTTCCGTTGCATGCCAGCCCCGTCCATTTCCATGTTGCACTGTTGAATAGCCCAAAAAGCCTTATGCTCAATTTCAACCGGAAGATGACACGGTTTCCCATAGACAAGTCTGTACGGTGACATCCCAATAGGCGTCTTGTACGCTGTTCTATACGCCCACAATGCATCATTGAGGCGTAGACTCCAATCTTTCCGTGATGGGTTCACTGTTTTCTCTAGGACTGACTTCACTTCTCTGTTTGAAACTTCGGCTTGCCCGTTGGTCTGTGGGTGGTACGCTGTGGCAATTTTGTGAGATATGTTGTACTTTTTCAACAAACTCTGTAAGAATTTGTTTCGAAAGTGTGATCCCCCATCACTGATTATGGCTCTCGGAGTGCCAAACCGTGCAAAAAGCTGTTCCTTCACAAAATCTGTAACTGCTTTAGAATCATTAGTAGAGGTGGCTTTAGCTTCCACCCATTTAGAGACATAATCAACAGCGAGTAAGATGTATAATTTACCGAAAGAATTAACAAAAGGACCCATAAAATCAATGCCCCGTACGTCAAAAACTTCCACGTACAGTATGAATTTTTGTGGCATCTGATTTCGGGCACCTAGATTGACTGTTCTTTGACATCTATCACAAGTTGTGCAAGTTACATACGCGTCTTTAAATAAGGTAGGCCAGTAGAACCCACTTTCGAGAACCTTCAGTGCGATTCTCTTGGCACCGAAATGCCCTCCACACGCATATGAGTGGCAGAAAGACAAGATAGAAGTGTATTCAGTTTCGGGTACGCACCTTCGAATAATTTGGTCTGAACAATGTTTCCACAGATATGGATCATCCCATATATATTGGTTTGCTATTTTCTTCAGTTTGTCTCTCTCAGCACGAGACAACTCTCTAGGGATTTGTTTAGACACTAAATAATTCACAATGTCTGCGTACCATGGTTCCGAAACTGTAACTGTGAAGAGTTGCTCGTCCGGAAAGCTTTCACTTAACGGGACAGCCTCTTCCTCTATAGTCAGACGGCTCAAGTGGTCTGCTACAGTGTTCTCTATTCCTTTCTTGTCTTTAATTTCGAGATCAAACTCCTGTAGGAGTAGAATCCATCGAATTAGCCTCGGTTTCGCCTCTTTTTTCGTCAGTAGGTACCTGAGTGCTGCATGATCAGAAAATACAACAACTTTCGAACCGATTAAATAAGAGCGGAATTTTTCTAATGCAAAAACAATTGCTAATAACTCCTTTTCAGTAGTTGTGTAATTTTGCTGAGCTCCATTCAGTGTCCTAGACGCGTAGTAGATGGCGTGAGGCATCCTCCCAATCCGTTGGCCTAGCACTGCGCCAACTGCAAAATCACTCGCGTCGCACATTAGCTCAAATGGCCTAGTCCAGTCCGGTGGCCTAATTACTGGGGCTGTGATCAAAAGCTCTTTCAAGCAATTAAACGCAGCCAAGCATTTTTCATCAAAGTTGAAAGTGGCGTCTTTTTGGAGTAAAACGCGTAGTGGTGCCGCAACTTTTGAGAAATCCTTGATAAACCTGCGATAAAATCCTGCGTGACCAAGAAAAGCACGAATCTCCCTCACCGTGGTGGGAGGGGTAAGAGCACGAATAATATCAATTTTTGATTTATCAACTTCCAAGCCTTTAGAAGATATAATATGGCCTAAAACAATGCCATGAGTTACCATAAAATGGCACTTCTCCCAATTCAGCACAAGATTGGTCTCAACACATCGTTTAAGAATTAATGTAAGGTTATCCAAGCACAAGTCAAATGAATCCCCATACACACTAAAATCGTCCATGAACACTTCGATGATATTTTCGACGTAATCGGAAAAAATACTTACCATACACCTTTGGAACGTGGCTGGCGCATTACAGAGGCCGAAAGGCATCCTTCTGTATGCGAATGTCCCGAAAGGACATGTAAAGGTGGTCTTCTCTTGATCTTCTGGTGTTATCGCAATTTGATTGTAACCTGAATAACCATCAAGAAAATAATAATATGCATGTCCGGCCAATCTTTCTAACATTTGATCCATAAAAGGTAAAGGAAAGTGATCTTTTCTAGTGGTTGCATTAAGTTTTCGATAATCAATACAAACCCTCCAACCCGTATGCAGCCGGGTCGGGACTAGTTCGTTCTCTGAATTCTGCACCACTGTAATGCCCAATTTTTTTGGTACAACCTGTACTGGGCTAACCCACTTGCTATCAGAAATTGGGTAAATAATACCCACGTCTAATAGCTTGAGTATCTCTTTCTTTACTACTTCCATCATCGGAGGATTCAGTCGACGCTGTGCTTCCCGTGTAGACTTTGTCCCCTCCTCAAGTAGTATTTTATGCATGCATAGAGAAGGGCTTATTCCCCTGATATCGGCAATTGTCCAACCTATTGCCGCCTTGTACTCTCTCAAAACCCGAATGAGTCTATGTTCCTGCAATTCCGTTAGTTCCTTCGAAACTATTACCGGCAACTCCTCTTTTTCACCTAAATACATGTATTTTAGGTGATCCGGAAGAGTCTTAAGTTCTAGTTTTGGTGCCTGCAAAATAGAAGGCACTAATTTTTCATCAGTGCACTGTAAAGAAATAACGGAAGCATTCTGTTCAAGTGGACTGTATGAAAATAAATCAAGTGCGCAAACAGCCTCATTAATTTCGTTTCCCAATTGTATTTCGGTTCTTGGGTCTGTTGTGTTTTTAGAACCGATACTTCTTGTGAGGACAGCATCCAACGGCTCAGTAGCCTCCAAATCGAACATCTGTTGAGCCAACGAATCAATAATATCAATAGAAAAACAAGCATGCACATCACTAGGATACCGCATAGTCTCGTAAATGTTAAAACATATTATTTCTCCATCAAACTCCATGGTTAACGTCCCATTGAACACATCTATTTTTGTTCTTGCTGTCCGCATAAAGGGCCTGCCCAGTAATAGAGGTATGGACGAATCAGTTGATCCATCCATTATTTCCAATACGCAAAAATCTACAGGGAAAACTAGCTGATTAACTCGCACAAAAACATCCTCAATAATACCTCTTGGATACACATTAGAACGGTCAGCTAGTTGTAAGACAATTCCCGTTTCTTTCAAAGGGCCTAAATTAAGAGTTTCATATATAGATGCAGGCATAACATTCACTGATGCTCCTAAATCTAACATAGCCTTATGAAACGTGGTGTTACCAATAATAATAGGAATATCGAAGCTACCGGGGTCTTTACACTTGAGTGGGAGTTTCTTCTGTAAGATAGCAGAAGCGTTTTCCCCCACTCTCATTACCTCATTACCGGTTAATCTCGGTTTATTGGTACACAAATCCTTCAAAACTCTCGCATATTTGGGAACCTGTTTAATCGCGTCAATCAATGGAATGTTCACATGAATTTTCTTGAAAATTTCTAAGATATCCTTGTCCTGTTCCGCCTTTTTCGAGTTAGCAAACCTGCGAGGAAAGGGTAAAGGAGGAACGTAGGTAGGTAACGTAACTTTAGAATTTTCAGCACTTACCTCAGCGTTTTTAGAGGCGTCAACAACCCCATTTTTAGCACAATTAGAGGCGTCAGCAACCCTCTTTTCCACGGCTGGCTCCTTCGGAGCTTCGGTGTTTTCGGCTTCTTCTGGCTGTACAGTTCGTGTACCACTTCTCAATGTCACTGCGTTGACATTTTCTCTTGGATTAATGGGTTGAGAAGGGAGTTTCCCACTATTCTGTGTCTCCAGAAGATTCAATCTGCCGGCCATGGTGCTCATTTGAGTTTGTAACTCTTTAATTGCGTTTTCTGTGGTCTGCTGATCTTGCTGCCTCTGTATACTATCTTTTTGGTTCTGCGCCATCATACTCTTCATCATAGAAATCATCTCGGATGTCTCTGAGTTTTTAGCCTCTTGTGGAGGTCGGGCTTGTTGTGTCCCATTCTGGTGATTCAAAGCCGGTCTTGAAGCAGCAGCTTGCTGATTCGCATAGCTGAAATTCGGATGATCTCTCCAACCTGGATTATATGTATTGGAATAGGGATCATACCTTTGCCTCTGCTGGTTCGGAAAAATAGCACTTACTTGTTCGGCCTCATTCTCATAGGACGGAATGATCACAGCGGCCATTTGTTGCATCATTTTCTCCATTTGGCTGATTTTCTGCTCCAGATGCGGTGCGGTGCTAATTTCGGCCACCCTCTTGACCGATGAGTCACGGCTCAGAAATTGTTGGGAGTTGGCTGCCATGTCCTCAATTAGCTCTCTAGCTTGCGTTACAGTTTTGTTTGCCAATGCACCACCACTTGCGGCATCAAGAAGATTTTTGTCGGTTTGTTCGAGCCCGTCGTAGAAGTACTGTACGATCAAGACATCGCTGAATTGATGATGTGGGCAGCTGGCAACTAACCTTTTATATCGTTCCCAGTTTTCATACAATGTTTCACCTGGCATCTGTTTAATTCCGGAGATTTCTTTACGGATCCGATAGGCCTTTGATGCAGGAAAATATCTCTTTAGAAAGAGCTTTTTCAAGCTATTCCAAGTTGTAACACTGCCAGGAGGTAAATAGAATAACCAATCCCTAGCCATGTCCAACAGAGAAAATGGAAAAGCTCGAAGCATGGCTCCGTCAACGTCGGGTTCAGTCCCAACCATAGCCATCATGATGTTATTGAATTCCATCAGATGCTTATTCGGGTCCTCATTAGTTATTCCGTGGAACTTAGGAAGCTCACGGATCAGTCCCGGCTTAATCTCAAAAGTGCAAGTCGTCTTTATGCACCATTCTTGCGTGTCTAGCTTATGGGACGCTAGATCCTTCATTGTGCGATTTGCCTCAGCCATTGGTACTGGTTCTGATTCTACGTCCGAATCCACAAACTCGCTTGTCGTACTCGGAGGAAGTGGCGTGTTGGCTGCCCGGACTAGTTCGCTCAGTGAAGTACCTTTTCGAGGTCGTAAATGCATTCAAGTACCTGAAAAATTCAGCAAGAAAAAAGTAACAAAAAATAAAAATAAAACGAAACTAAAAATAAACAATAATCCGCTATGCCTCCCCGGCAGCGGCGCCAAAATTTGGTCGTGTCGTAATCAACCAAAATATTCAAATTCTTACTCTCTAAAATAGAATGAAGTACAGGGATAAGAACAAGTTCGTTTCCACAAGGAGGCAGCAATTTATGCTAATTTTCAGTCACGTAAGCAAGTAGCAAAGGGTGTTTTAATCGTAATGATTTAAGCTAAACTAAACTAAGGTAATACGCAAGTAATAGAGATGTGTATCAGGGAGAAAAAGCATTGGTTAGAGATTTCATCGTCCGTTTTCCAACATGTTATCAATCAAAGCATACTCAACATTTATGCATTAGTGACACCAATAACCCTAAAGTAGCCAGTTATCTCGTCTACTTCGGCAAAACTCCTAATATCATCAAAAAGCGCAAAGCGCCACTTTTAGAATTCTTAGCACCGGGTAACCTGAGTGATTAATCTCCACTCGAGTTCAACCCAATGATAGCTATGGTCTTTGTGAGTTGAGGTTATTCTAAGCAACCCGGCGTAAAGCACCACTCGGATTTAACCTAGGTCAAGCTTCTACACATATTCGTATGGCAACATCCCGTCGTTAACAAATATGTTATACTACTTATAATCGGAGTCCCTCGACAGAATCGACTCTCAGAACTCCAATTTGGTTGTAGATATCAATACTTATTTACCTGATTTGCAACTCACATAAATCAGAAATCAATCATATATAAACTATATTCGGTAGAACATGAACGATATTACAAATAACATGAACATATAAGCATGCGCCATTCAATCAATAAACATGTTTTCCAACTTCAGATTACATCCCTAACCAATAAGAGGGGTTTAGTTCATCATGGGTTTCTCAAAACCCATGGAAAATAATTAAAATATAAATTACTCAAACCCGGAAGAATTGCGACGAATGATTCTGGCTCCAGAACGCAGCTGCGGAAGTAGCCAGCAGCCTAAGTTGCGCCTAAAACCCTCTCTTCTTTTCTCTTCTTCTTCTCCTGTATGTTTTTCTCTTTTTCCACCGTGATATCCCAAAAACTCCTGTATACTTTTCTATTTAGCTGTCTCCAATCCGAAATTCAGTGCGTGTGCTCCTTTGGTTTTCAGCCTTTCCTAAATTTGTTGCACCTGCCCTTGTGTCTCGGCTGCCAACTTGTGGCTAACTTGGTGAGCCTGCCTTTGTAAGTGAACCTGACCCCCAACTGTCCCTTGAGTCACCAATATATGCTATATTTACCTCTCCAAAAGGCTTGCCATGAGAAGAGTTTAGGTTTCCTTATAGAACTAGAGTTAGCCACTTTAGAATCCTAGTTGAATTAGGAAATGTGCTAAGTTTCCTTATTCCATTCCAACAAGATATAGCAACTCCAAATTCTTTCCTTATCCCATATGACTTCCCCAAGCTAGCTACTACTCCACCAAGGCTAGCCACTAGCCCATCGAACCACTTTAGCACCTCCAACTAGTCACTTAGCACATTAGCAAATACGGTTCAGCCAACTTAGCACCTGGGCGCTAGTTGCACAAGCTAGTTTGCCACCATGTGGCTTTGCCCATAACTTCCTCATACGAGATCAGAATGACCTCGTTCTTTCGCTGTTGGCTTCGTAATTCAATTTCCTATACTGTGGATGGTGAAAGCCCTAAATTCAGCAGAGTTTTACTGGTTCCTCGGTAATTCTTCTAATATAGCTCCATTCTGCGAGTTTCTGAACTGTAACCTGAAAAGGCGACTAAACTTCGAAAGTAATCAAAATACCTAATAATTCACTCAAATATAGCATATAAGGTTCAGGAAAAACTACTTTAAATGTATGATTTATGCACCTATCAATTAGATTTGCTCGAGGACTAGTAAATAATAAGTTTGGGGGTATTTGATAGACACATTTTTGTGTCCGATTTAATCTCAATTTTATATATTGTTGGTATTTTATTTTTGTACTTATTATGGTTTTTATTGCTTTTTAGGTATTTTTGGAGAATTGTTAAAGGCACCTTCACATTGGATTAAGGCACCCCAATTGATTTATAAAGGCACCCAAGGATTAATGCACCCAAAATTCAAATTGAAAATTTGGGCGGGAAGAAGAATTTCTATTCTTCATGCAGCGTGAAATAGGAAATTAGGTTGAAATTTGGAAACTTGCATCTTCTTTGGAAATTTCCTAAACTAAGAAGTTAGAATTGTTGGTAAAGAACTATAAAGAGGAAAGAGATCAAAGTGATTCCCCATTTAACAATCAAGAATCAAAATCAGGAAAGAAAATCAAGTTTTTTGGAAAATTCTAATCGGTGATCAAAGAAGAATTTGAGGAAGTTTTTAAAGTGATTTGAGGATTGGGATAGTATAAATAGAGGTTATGATCAATTGGGTTAGGGAGAAAAAGAATTGGGAAGCTTAGAATTGCTCACAATCAGGAGAATCACGTAAACAGGAAGCTCAAATTTCTGTTGTTGCACATCAAGAACACGAAGCAGGCTACACCAGAAAACTGTCGTTCATTAAAACAGAAACCGTACTTTATTTCAAAACGCAACAGAAAACTGTTTCTTGTTGCGTATTCTTTTGAACTGTTTTCTGTTACTGGCTGAAGTGTTTCCAGCAACACTTATAGCCGTATCTAATCGACTGTTACACCATTATTCAACCTTGTAATCAATATTTTGAGGAATGAAAAGATCTTTTGAGCAAGTTTTCTCCACCATGAGCTAAGTTTCTTTACTGGGATGATGGAGGAGGTTTTTCTCTCAATTTTATGTGGTGAGTGTATTTTATTTAATTTATTTATAATTCTTTATCTATTAAATTGCATAGTTTCGAAATAGAAAAAACGGTTTTCATTCAGTAATGGTGTTTTTGTTTGATGGATCATGCTGGGTTGACGACCATTGATGTTCCATGCTTATGATTTACCTCTGCTTGTTTGCATAAAAACCTATTTTGGCAATATCTAAGCTTAATTTATTTAAAAAGAATTACATGATTAATCACATAGTTGTGGGAAATAACTGAATCCTGATTCCTGGTTTTCTCCATATTTTCTAAAAACATCTCTAGTTTATTTTGCTTTGTTTTATTTAATTAGATTAAGTTTATTATTTTCTAAAATCATTACCTTCACAAGTTTGAGAATCGAACACTTGTTCTTATCCATATACTTCATTCTATTTTAGAGAGTAAGAACTCGATTATTTTGGTTGATTACGACACGACCAATTGCCTATTGTTGTTTTCGAAGCATTAGTTTGTGTTGATAAAAAGGTGTCGGTTATGGGAAAAGGAAGTTGAAGTAAAGGAAATCAAAGAGCAATAAAAGGAGCTCGTTGGTCTACAGCGAAAAAGTGAGGCACGGCGAAAAGAAATTGAGAAGCATTAAAAATTGAGAGAGCAATCTGTGGCAATTGCCTTGGCTACGTCAGCTAGGGTGAGCTACATTCTATAAAAAAAAATTATGCCAGTTCATTATAGGGCAGGTAACATCAACATAATAATAACAACTGAAAATGATGTCGGGAACAATAACTACTTAGAAGTACGATTATATATGAACATGATTTTGGATGCTAGACTTGCAAGTTTCGACCCCAACAGTCCTAACGAAATAGGGAATATCTTATATATATAACATCTGAGATCAGTTTCTTATTGTTAAACTAATTCTTCATCATTATCGTCATAGGTTGAACACTTTTATAACTAATTAACAAAAGTATTGTATTCACTTTCAAGAGTTATTTAATCTCAATTGCACATCTTCAATCAACAGGGAAATGGAAACGTTTCACCAAAATATTTCGCTGATGACATGTATGGATCTATGAATCCAAAGGCAGTGCAAGCGAAAAAGCAGCTTAAATTCACACCAGGCATTGCTAATGGTTCAATTAGAGAATCAACAGTGTTTTTGGACCAAACACGAAAGGTTGATTTCATTCTTAGGCTTTCAATTTAGACTTATATCTTTACGATGAAAGATTAAAGATCTTTTTCTTTGTGTTTATGAACCCACTAGAGTTTATGAAAGAGTAACTGGGAATTGATAGTTGATGCTAATTGTATAGTTTTAGCATTTTGTAAAAGTTATTTGTACAAGAGAGTCTGTAGAAACATTTTTAGTTAAATCAATATATATATATATATATATATATGTATATATAAATAATCCTCTATTTTTTCATGCATTGGTTTTATATGTGATTGACCATCTACCTGATAAGAAAGGAAGTATTGTCTGGAAGATGAATTAGCCTATATGATAATCATTTGACAATTCATGTCCTTGAGTCATTGATGACAGTTTTGTGAAGAAACTCTCATCTTAGTCTAAGAAGTTAAGTTTTTAATGACAATTTTTATAGAGAAACTGTCACCTTAGTAAAAGAAATTAAGTTTTCAATGAAAGTTTTTATTGAGAAACTGTCACCTTAGTAAAAGAAATTAAGTTTTCAATGATAGTTTTTATGGAGAAACTGTCACCTTAGTAAAAGACATTAAGTTATCCATGACAGTTTTATTTAGAAAATGTTATTATATATAAAAACTGTCATTAAAAACTGTAACCATAAATGTTATTTATTAGCATTTATGGTGACAGTTAATTTCTTTTACTAAGGTGACAGTTTCTCCATAAAAACTATCATGGATAACTTAATTTCTTTTACTAAGGTGACAGTTTCTCCATAAAAACTGTCATGGTTAACTTAATTTCTTTTACTAAGGTGACAATTTCTCCATAAAAACTGTCATGGATAACTTAATTTCTTTTACTAAGGTGACAGTTTCTCCATAAAAACTGTCATTGAAAACTTAATTTTTTTTACTAAGGTGACATTTTCTCCATAAAAACTGTCATTAAAAACTTAATTTCTTTAATTTCTTTTACTAAGGTGACAGTTTCTCCATAAAAACTGTCATCCATAACTCAATTTCTTATACTAATGTAGCAGTTTTTTTATAAACCTGTCATTGTTGGCAAATATCAATTACATTTTCTAAATAAAATTGTCATAGAAGAGTCAACTTTGTAGAAGGCTAATTTATAGCAAATTAGTTTCTGATACTGACATATATATGTTCAATTAATATCGAGATAATTATGGAAATAAAATTTAACTTTTAATAGACAATTAGATTACTCAATAAACTGTTTAACAGATAACTAGTACGGAACTAGTATATAAGTTCAAATAAAATAAGTTTACTAGAAGGGAATGTACTACATAATTCAAAAGACTTGATATGAAAGTAGTCTTAGTACTAACTAAAAGAAATTAACAATGAATGTCACAAACATTCATTGGAAGTTGATCGACACTCTTGAACCAAGTGCGAGCTAGTTTACCAGTGAACCCATAATCTCCAAATAGAGCATCAGCAATACCTTGACCTTCAGTTCCTGGTAACCATGCTGCTACTAGTGCCTCAACTTTATCAAGGTAAGGTTGGATCACGACAGGTCTTCCAGAGACGACGACAGTAACACACTTGACATCTCCACATACGTTATGAATTGTGCTCGGGCCTGGCTCAGAGATTGTCAGGTTCATGCTGTCACCAAATTGCTCCGAATGTGGTACTTCACCACCAACAACAATGGCGTATGAGAGTTTGCTTGCCTTCAAAAATTTG
Source organism: Papaver californicum (assembly GCA_023531435.1). NCBI lineage: Eukaryota > Viridiplantae > Streptophyta > Magnoliopsida > Ranunculales > Papaveraceae > Papaver > Papaver californicum. The sequence continues at coordinate 22,565 of JAJJMC010000473.1, read as the reverse complement.
CATCAGGGTTTGCATTGAAAACTACTTTGGTTTTTTTGTCAGGTATTTTTGATTCCTTGGAGTATCATTGTACCTGTTCACGAACTAAGAAAATCCATCCACATAAGTTTCAAAAGACGGCGAGTTCTGCAGGAAAAGGAATAACATTACATAAACTAAACATACCAATTGTGAGGTTATTCCCAGTAAGTCCCTGCCATGTAATTGTCCATCCAACACATTGGTTACCAAGGTTATCAGCATGACTTCCTGCAACAAGGATCTTTGGGGCCTTCTTAGGTAGCAGCAACAGAGGTTATGAAAGAGGATAAGGGAATACTAGCACATAAATTAATAGATGTAGCAAATGAGATATCAGCAATAACAGATTTAAAATCATGGAAAGTATGAGTTGCAGAGATAGGTGGAACCAAACATGATGGCATGGCAGAGTCAAGCTATAACCATTATAAAAAAAAGGATTATTAAACAATTAAACTAGCAGTTTGCATATGTGCTTTACACAAGGGGATAGAGTTACTATAACAGAAAACTCAGCCAAGTGTGGAGAGTTAAGTGACTCAAATTGGAAAACTTTTAGTTTTTAAAGTCCAGTAAGTAGAATCGAATTCCATTTCAGAAGAGCTTCTACTTCTACATTTACTTGCACTTGCTTTGCATGAGTTGAGGTAAATGAAGATTCAGAGACAAAAATAATGAGTAGAAGAAAAAACCAACAACAACTTAAGTACAGTATCAATGCCAACTTGTGCTCTTTGCACCATTTTGACATTTCAAAATGTTAAATTTTAATTGCTTTTTTTCTTTTATCAAATAATAAAGAAGGTATTTATTTGTCTGTATTGCATAAGAAAAATTATGTGAAGGTAGAAAGTAGAAACCCAAGTTTATAAGATGACTATGAAAATAATATATGTGATACAGAGAAGAGTCGGTACTCAGCTTCACCTGTAGCCAAGAGTTAACCAAATACCAACTAGCTGATGTGAAAACCCAAGTTTTGAAGATAACTATGAAAATAATGTATGTGATACAGAGCAGAGTCGAGACAATTGGTACCAAGCTTCTGTAATTCACCGATAACCAAGAGTTAACCAAGTACCAACTAGCTCAGGTAAATTTACCAATAACCATTTATCTGTCTACATAATCCTAACTTAACCATCAAATTCAATTACTAACGACTAGAAACACCTCAAAATTCATCTTTATAAAAAATTTAACAGAAACCTAGGTTCAGAATTGGGAAGAGACAGTTATGATTGAAGCTCATGTGTCTGGCCAGGATTGATCGAACTCTCGCCCAAACCATTGTTTTTATGCCACTGATGTAATTTTAGAAGTGGTAAATAAAGATTCGATTCTCGAACTTGTGAAGGTGATGATTTTAGAAAATAATGATTTAACTAACTCTAGAAAATTCCAGGAGTAAGAAAAAGACTAAATAACCTAAAGATGATTTTTGAATAATTTTAACAATACCAGGAATCAGGAATCAGGTAATTCTAACAATCTATGTGATTAATCATGTAATTCTTTTTAACAATTTAATTCAAGTTTGCCAAAAATATGTTTCCTAAAAGAATAATTGTAAATCCTAAGCATGGGACATCAAGAGTAATTAACTAAGCATGACCCATCAAAAGAGAACACAACTATTTAATAAAAACCATTTTTTTCTAATTTAAATCCATGCAAATAATGATAAAAGAATTATAAATAATTATTAGAAAATAATTAAATCACATAAAATTGAGAAAAATACCTTATCCATCATCCCAGTAAATAAACTTACCCCATGGTGAAGAAAACTTGCTCAAAAGTTGATTTCATTGCTCAAAATATTGATTACAAGGTTTAAGAATAGTGCAACAGCTGAACAGATACGTATATAAGTGTCACAGAACAGGGTTCAGCTGTTACAAAGAGCTTTAAGCAACAGAACGTTCAAAACTTAACGCAACAGGAGCAGAGCTGCAACAGTGGAACAGCAACACTTATAAATGTTACTGAGTCGTCTTCTTCGGTGATGGTGGATGAAGAACACGCCGGCCGGAGCACCAGCAGGTCACCGGCGGCACCGGAACTTCACCGGATTTTCTCTGAATCGCTCCCTAGGCTTCTGTATATGATTTTCTTGGCTTCACTTCGTATTTATAGACTTTACAAACCCTAGAGAGAGTTCTAAACCTAATAGAACTCTCTCGAATCACTCCAATTCTTCAATCCCAATCCAAACAGGAACCGAGTCCTGATTCCGGCCAGAAATGGGTTTCTCGAGCTGATTTCACGGGATTTCTTGATGTCTTTCGATTTATTCCAACTCTAATTGCAATGGGTCATCTTCAATTGCCGAAAACAACCCAAAAATCGCAACCAAATCCATTCCTGTTTGAAACAGGACTTTCCCGATGAGTTGGATCGGCCGATCCTGGGTTGACTCGCTGGCTCGCTGGGTTGACTCGCTGGGTTGACCCGATCCAGCTCAGCCCGATCCAAGGGTGCCCCAATCCAAAGTGTGGGTGCCTTGATCCATATTTCCGGGTGCTTTGAACACTTTTTGAGCCAATTTTTCCACAAATCTTTATTCTTCTAATGTACCTACAAAAGCATAAAAACACGTAATAGACACAGAATCGAATACTAACTTACTAGAAATTAAGGTGTAATTTAGACACTAAAATGTGTCTATCAGCCACTCAAATTCAACAATTAACAGCACACATCATTATTATGTAGGCAAGCATGCAGTAATATATTGTCATGCATTTTGTTTAATTCCAAGGACAAAACATTTCGAAAGTACATATATAACACAAAGTTAAGATACAAGACATCTAACAGTAGTAATCATATATTTCAAAATGAAAATCAACGAAAGATTACCTGGCCAGTTTTTATAAGTATGTATGCAGGGATCTCATCCTCCTATAGGATCTCATCCTCCTATAGCAGCTTGAAAGGATGCTCATGGCTCTCTGTCTCCTTTACTTCAACCCACTCCAATGTCTTCGTTTGTTCTTCCCCTAATTGGTGTAGGGACGAAAATGATTCTAATTGGTGTAGGGCTGAAGATGAAGGTTTTTTCAGGATACCTAATTGGTGTAGGGCCGAAAATGATTCTATAATAGGCTAAAAAAACTTCCCAAAATAAACATGCCAAGAAGTTTGAATCAAATCATTAGAACATTTTATGTAGAAACTTTGATTGAATATTGTTAGCACGCAGTCAAAATGATATCGGAAGCACAAAATCCGGCTAGGAAATTGCTCGACTATGACCATAGGACTAGGAGGGAATGTATTTTGAAATTTGAGTTTTGGACTGAGGTGAACAGGTCGAACATGTTGAAGGTTTTTTTATCACAATACACATCATTTTAACAAGAAGATTATAGATATCTTGAGAAATCAACCAAGATTTTAATAAGCAAAGTGACTTTAGGAAGATAAGAAAAATAACCAATGCTTGGAAGAAGCATCACTGCAATTTAGGCCGGAAAGCAAATTGCCTTCAGGATCACCACAACTGGTTAAACACAACTGATGATACAAGATGAGAACTTCAAAAAAAAGATTGGTTTTTCATAATAAAAGAATTAGTGTAAGAATAAAACAGGATGAAAAGATGAAAAAAAAAACAGGATAGAGGCGCATTCAAAGAAAATAGAAACCAGAAACTACTAAGGGACGAATGATAGAATAAAAATATGCAAAAAGATAGATTTTAAGCTTAAACTAAAACATGCGACTAGATACAGAGATACACCATAAAACAACATAATGGAGATTTCGAAAAAGACTACTGATTTAACTCGAACAACCCAACTTCTTTCATATTCCTGAAATCATTAAAAGAACTTAGGTAAAGTAATCTCAAACACCCCTTAAATAAACAATTTCTTTAAAAGAAACATAATAGAGATGCATTCAAAGAAAATAGGAACCAGAAACAACTATCTAAGGGACGAATGATAAAACAAAAATATGCAAAAAGAAAGATTTTAAGCTTAAACTAAAACATGCGACTAGATTAATCATCATAAACTAAAACATAAATAAACCATAAAACAGCATAATGGAGATGCCGAGAAAGATTACTGAGTTAACTCGGACAAACCAACTTCATTCAAATTCCTGAAATCACTATAATAACTTAGGAAAAATAATCTCAAATACCCCTTAAAAACTAGTTCTTTAATGAAGCCAATCTTACAGGTATACAAGGATGATTCAAAAACTACACCTATAATCAAACAACTTCCTTAACGATGATGCAATGAGACTGGACATACCTGAAAACAAAAAATCCAAAAAATTTATGCAGGTTTGCCATATTGGAAGAAATATAACCCCGAAAAGTATGATTTAAGATCAGGACTTCCATTGTCCTACGAAATCTAAAATGGACTGATGCTCGAGAGTGACTCCATAATACCGAATATACTGCAAAAAGGATTAAATAAGTCAAAAGAAAATAACCAAGAACCACAAATCCCTGGTCAAGCAGTTTAAATTACTCATTCATTTAATCTATTTTTTAAATTATAGTACGCTACATTACAAAAGGTTGATTAACAAGATGAGATACTTCTCATACGGATATCACAACCGCGATTGTGCACAATGACTACAAGAAGTGACTGCACATGCTGAAATTAAAAAAAAATCCTTTAATCATGGTGGAACAAGACAGTGAATCAGTTTAATCATTTAATCAACTGTATGAACTAAAAAAAACAGAATCCCAGAATCATACCCAATTATCGAAGCCAAAACTGAATGTAGTGATAAAATATAAACTGAACATAAACGGCATAAAGTTATAAGTCCAATTGAGAAACATTTTTTTTGGAGAAATGATAGACAACCTTATATTGGAACAAAAAGTATCAAGATATTACAGGACAGTATGAAGTCAAATCTTTTGAAGACCCAAGGAAACTATAAGATATCATATTCTCAAAATTATAGAATAAGACAACACAGAGAAGCATACAAACAACAAAGAGAGACAAAATAATGAAGACAGTTAACATAAATGATGGACTGATGATCATATAACCAAAACCAGGACAAGAACATGTTATGACTCAACAATACACCTTTAAGGAACATGTAGGAATTACAACAAAAAGATAAACCTTACATTGAGCCAACAAAACCCATACCTATTTGTCTTGAATAAATAACATATACCAAACTTTGTTAGCTATTTGTCTCGGTGTATTACACCCAGGCTTCACATCCCCCTTAGGTCCATATTTCTCCTGAAGAAACACAAAACCCCAATTCCAAATTCAAACCAGATAATCACAAACACCATCAAACTAGTTAAAATCAGCCGATTTGGTGTTAAAAACAAACCATTTCATAAATGCATTGAGTGTGAGCTTGAATAGTATCTTGATTAAATGTTACTCCATAATCAATACACGATAACTGCATAAAAACAATGAATTAACAAGCAAAACTTCAATTAGTAATCAAAGACAAAATGGGGGGTGTTCATAAACATAATTCGGGTTTAGGGAACAAAGAAGAAAAAAGCACAGACCCTAACCTAACAACAGAGACATAAATCACACACCTGGAACTCTAATTCGAGATTGAGAAGGTAACTACAGCTATATAAGGATTCAACCAAATCCAGATTAGGGTAAGAGAAAAAACCAAAAGAAGATCAGAGATGGGATTTACCTGATGTTTTGCATTGGTTGGGAAAACTTAAGATGGGATTTTCCTGATTAACCTGAAAACTTCAGATGCGATTTGGGTGAGAAATCTTCATTTAAGTTGAACGAGATGAGAGGCGAGAAGACCCACTAACAAACATCTTATGGTACAACGCCACTACTCACAGCGCCCACTACTCAGAAAATTTCAAACAACTGTACTAATTAGAACCGTATTTGAGAATGATAAATAGCAGCAGTTTTTGATCAAAACTGTCACTATAAATGAAAATGAATTTAATTGACAAAAACTGTCATATATAGCTATACACTTCTATAACAGTTCTTATATAAAACTGTTGATATTTCTTAATAATCGTAACAGTTTATAACTGTTATTGTACATCAGTATACACTAACAGTTTTCTATAAAAACTGTCATGGTATAATTATTAAGTAACAGTTAATAAACTGTCACAGTTTTGTACCATTATTAGCGTGAGTTTTTTATAAGAAACTGTCGCATATATATCGTAGCTTATTCTTTTGTTACAGGTATTTCTTGAACTGTCATGATTAAGAATTTTGAACTGTCACGGAAGCCCAAATTTGTACTAGTGGATCAGGAAAGACAAGAGGCATACTCCATTTCCCATTGTTATAAATAGACCACCATTGTACATTCCGGTGAATGGAGTATGTAACAAAAACAGATTTGGGGATCATTGATAAATTTAGGTGTCCTATATATGTTGATCGGGAATGACACGAGGCTTTCTCCGTTTTACCATTGCTAGATATAGACTTAAGGTGTACATATAGTTTAATGTAATATGTAACTAAAGCAGAATCTATGGTTTATTGGAAGATTTAGGTATCTTATATATGGATCCCTAATGATCGGGAATGACATGAGGGATACTAAGTTTCCTATTACTAGAAATTGACCACAGGTGTACATTCCGATTAATAGAATACGTAACAAAAAACAAATTGTGGTTCATTGAAAGATTTAGGTATCCTTTATATGGATCCCAAATGATCATGAATGACTCGAGGCATACTCTAGTTCTCATTGCTAGAAATGGACCGCAAGTGTACATTCCGGTCATTGGATCATCTAAAAAAAGCATAATTTGTGGTTCAATGGTAGATTTAGATCTTCTATATATGAAATGTCGAACGATCAGGAAAGACAAGAGGCATACTTCGTTTCCCATTGCTAAAAATATACATCGTGTACATTTCAGTTAATGGAATATGTAAAAAAAAATTGTGGTTCTTTGATAGATTTAAGTCTCTTTATATGGATCCTGAATGATCGGAAATGACACGAGGTGCACTCCGGTTCCCATTGCTATAATACACTTAAGGTGTACATACTGGTTAATGTAATATGTCACAAAAGCAGAATTTATGGTTCATTGAAAGATTTAGGTATCCTATATATAAATCCCGAATGATTGGGAACGACACGAGGCATACCCCGAATCTTATCGATAGAAAGAGACCTCAAGTGTATATTCAGTTAATGGAATATGTGACAAATAGATTTTCCTTGTGAAACACAGCTGATTTCCTTCCTGGATTGCCGCTCAAGTTACCTTCCAACCGCCAGGCTCGAGCTCCATCAACTCCACAGCAAACCAACCATTTAATCACCGATCAACTGCTCACATATTCCTAACAGCCAGCACCATCATATGCCATCATCAACTCGAAACACTCCAGCAATGATCATCACAGTAACCAACACCAACTCAGGACCAACTGCACAGCTCCACCATCTCTTCACTGCCACAGATTTTTCTTGTCTTCTATGATTATTCCAGCCACCATTAATGGAAAGTGAATCTCATCATAGTCTCTGAAAAACACCATCATTCGAGCTCGAATAGCCACCATCAACACAAGCTCACACTATCCCATCGAAACAACATCATCACTTTCATGATCAAATCATCATAGACCGAGATCTTTCCAACTGCATCTACCATCAGTAACTCGAGCTTCATCTTTCTTCTTCATAATAACGAGCTACCACTATCTATTCTTTACCTCTGAAATGCCCAGCAACCAAGTTTCTGTCCATCACAGACTCAATTCCAACCTAGAAATAACCGGTATTGCGCACTACAAGAAAAACGGGTTTTAGCGACATGTCGTTTTAAGTCGCTTAAAGCCCCTTTTAAGTCGCTATAACCGTTATAGCAACTAAAAGTGGCACTCGCTACGTTGGTTGCCCAAAGCCATGTATCTCAAAGCCTTGAGCGACCATGCAATCGCTCTAGTAATAAACCAACTTACCTAAAGCGATTGCTTTACTCATTGCTTAACATCAGACCAACTAACATGGAGCAAGTAAAATTTTGATTGCTTAACATCTAGACCAACCAATATAGCAAGTAACATATTAATCGCTTCAGATATACCAATCATTCTAAAGCAATTAAACTACTTAGTTGATAGAGACATGGAGCAACAATATATTGAATTGCTTGGTTAAAGTTTTAAGCTATCAAGAATTTTGCTCGGGAAAAGTGATTTATGATTTTGATTGGCCTGAAGTTGGTTGCTCAAGCTTTTGAGGTACAAAATTTTTTACTCTCTAGAAGCAACTTGTGGCTTAGGAGCTATTAACCTACCTAGATGGAAGATACATGGAACAACTAAACCTGATTTTACTTGGTTAAAATTTTAAGCGATAAAATGATTTTACTTGCTACAAGCGATTTTTACTTTTGATTGTCCTGAAGTTGGTTGCTTAAACTTTAAAGGTATCAAAGTTTTTACCCAAGTTGATTATTTAAATGTTTAAGCTTCCAAATTATTTTAGAATTCAGATTTTGATTGGCCTGAAGTTGGTTGCTTAAATTTTTAAGCTACCAAATTTCTTTGCTCGTTAAAAACAAATTCTGATTTAGATAATCCCAAAATTTAATTATAATTAAAAATTAATATTAAACGTTATTACTAATTAAAATATATAATTATATATGGCAAAAATAGTGACTTTATTGCTGTACAACAAAGTTCCCTGTAACCAATTGAAGCATCTTCATAAGAATACATAAACCCGACTTAGGAAAACTACCTCCTAAAACGAACACAGGAATACTGAGCAGCAATAACTGAAGAGAGAAATATAAAATCACATGCAAAGCCTAAATGAGTAAAGCTAAAGCTCATAACAAAACCTTATGACATCATCTTGGGAGGTAATGTTATTGATGACATCAGTTAGCAAATTCTCACGGAAGTTGAAATGAGGAACTGCATCCAGCAAAGAACAAATGCAATGTACAGCAACATGTTAGAAGGATGATTGCTTCTGTAAGACTATTAGCCTCTGAAGGAACACCTACATAATATAAGTAAGAAAAATTAGTTAGAAGGTATAACCAATTGTTGTTTTTTATGGAATCGCAAATGATTAGAAGAAACAATAACTGATTACAGGTTAAGAATTTCAATACCCATATCAAAAGCACTGATAATGCCTTGCTTAGAATTAGTGGCAGTACAAGTGTTCTAATTTTTAAAACGGGAATACTGCTCCCAGGTGGTACCTTCAAAGCAAGCAGAAGAGTGATAGTTTCTAAACTGTGTTGGCCCCGATCAACATAATCACCCAAGAATGATAGTCAATATATCTGCAGATCATGAACAAAAAATAAGACAAATGAATGAATACTCAATCTGGTTGCAATGGGGTTCTTATACCGTTCCTCAACGTCAAAATATTTGCAAAAATCATCCAACATTCAAACATTCCAACACTGTTTAAATCAGGTGTTGTGTAGCATGCACAAAATTAAGGAAAGCATGGACTTACGATATGTCTCCAGCAGTTGATGGAGATCCATACTCATCAAAAAGGCGCATGAGATCCCCAAACTGACCCTACAAATCACCAAATATCTTCACAGGAGCTTTGATTTTTAGAACACTTGGTTCAGTAGAAAATATTCGTTCGGCACAATCACAAAGCTCGGCAATTTCATTCCAATCTAAGAAAAATTGCCTGCGGACAAGAGGCTTCCAACCACGAGGCTTTAAAATATGTAATATTACCTGAGAGGTATAAAGTTTAAGAAGAATAATGAAACTACTAGCAGACCATCACCTAATTATTTCCCTTATGTAAGAGACTTGGTCATTTGATGGGTGATATCAAAGTATCTTTATTTTAAGATGTGAAGACTTGTTCAAATACAATTTGAATCAAAGATACCTCTACATTCAAACGGAATATAAAATAAATTTTACCTTGTTAGCCACACTATTGATAGACATTTGTCTATCCAATAGCTTCCTAGCCGCTGTGGCGCTCTCAGGAGTTCTATAGCTAACCTTTCTGCCTTTATTTTCAAACTGATCAATGAAAGCTGCCTGACCATACCACCTAAAGCTCCCCCAGTCTCTGCAGCTACAACCCCCTGTAAATATGTAACGGGAGAAAAGGGCGGAGTTAAACTAAGTTGCCCAATAAGAAAATGATTGGATCCAAGATTTTTAAGGACCACCTTCAAATGCAGTGAGGTCTCTCCAGCTTGAGTGTTCTCTGTAACAACAATAATGGTTAGTTAACGTGACATATCCATTTGGAAATTAAATTTACAGTAAGAAAAATTCAGGGAAAACATGGATAATACTAATATGACAGAGATAAATGAACATAGTTACCAATTCCTAAATCAGATGGCAACAATCCAAATATCTTGGCCAAATAAGAAAAACTTAATAGTATAATAGTCGCTATATTAATCTAATGAAGAAAATGGTTGCAATGATTACGTTTCAAGAAAATCAATAACAACGGGAAATTCAACTATCAGTTAGAGAATAAAAATTACCTTTTTCAGATCCCTGAAATTAAGAAACAACATTTTCAGTGAAATCACTAGCATTTATGACACCAAGCTCTTTCCTTTGTTAGAAAAAATAACATGAGATTGATCAGAAAAAGAAATAAAGGTCTTAGGCAAAACAAAAGAATGACAGAAACACTTATCAAATGATATATCTTTGAGATTTTTATCTTACTAAATTCTCACTTTTTTCATAAACCATAAAACACTAAAACCTAACGATATAGTATCTTTAAGACACCGAACAAGGTGGAGATAAGCAATTACAGTCCATATATGACCCATTTGAAGCGAGGCGCGTCAAACAGGAAGTCCACTCCACTCCATGCATGCTATTGGGGAACACATGGATCGCCATTCCATCCTAAACGTACAGGAATATCCATGGCTTTCTTTAATGACTGCAAAGGCTTAACTGTGAAACGAATAATAATATTAAATAAGTGATCGTTTACAAACATTTCGGTAGAAATTTCGAAACTTGAAAAGTGAAAAGGAAAACATCTTAATGAGAGCTTGGAGTAATAACTGCTTCCTACATTACCAGAAATGTCTAGGGTCTATTCACAAGTGGAGCAATATCTACTTTTCTAATAATTTAGTTTAGACATTAATTCTAATAATTTGTCAACTAACTTTAAATAAGATAAGTCAACAACTTGGCACACATTTGTTCTTGTTGAAGATCTAAGCCAACAGATGAAGACGCTAACAATGTGGAATGAATCACATGGCCATAGACTCTGATCAACTTTACCAGCATTTCCAGGGAAATGCTTGAATGCCTGAATTTGTAAAAATCATTAAATACAGAAAACTTGACCCATGATGCTATAAACAACTCAATAGATAAAAATCAGAAATCTAAAACACTTATTCCTAAATAAAAATAGGCAAACAAAGAATAAACCATAGACACTACATCTACACATGATACATAACAATGTTGGACTCGTTGGAACATGCTATCTCGAATAGTTTATGAGAAGCAGGAAGAGGAGCAGCATCTTCTTTCTTCAAAGTGTCAGATAATGAAATATTAGAGTTATTAACTAAAAAGTACCAATGACCAACCATGTATAAGATTGTTAATTAAAATTTCAGTAGTGTTCTACATTCACAGCACAGGATAAGATATCAGTACTCAAAAAGAAAGGCACACTAAGTAGTTACTTTCTTGCTCTTTATGATACAACCAAAATACATCAAAGTTACTAAGTAGTTAGTGATATTACCTGCAATTCTTCCAAATCTAACTCGGTGAATTGATTTTGACGCCCGACCTTCTTCCCATCTTCACTTACAACCTGCAGATTTCAGCACCAAAACAACATGTGAACGGACACGTAGATATGATTTTAATGTGCAGGACATGATCACAGAAAACATTTAAATGAATCTAACCACTTCTAAGCTTCGAAGAATTCGCCAAAATTTGCATTACTGAAATAATACTCAACCTACAAATCCAAAAAAATCAAACAAGTAAGAACACAACACTCAATCATTTTTCACCCATAATCCCAACCCACTACTAACTACAATAATTCAAACAAAATACCCATATCGTTCAACTATATAGTGGTGCTAAGCAAGTGACAGTCAACAAGGACACATATGCCAATAAACACTCATAACAATCAGAACATAAAACCAAGTATATCACATAGAGAAACAAGATTAGAACAATGATATCAAACATAACTCACAAAAACTACTGAAACTGAAATCTAAGTTCATAGATTCACTTAGCTGAAGTTAAGATTAATAAGAGAAGCTAACATCTAGATCTTACACGAAATTAAGAACTAATTCTCTGTTTACTTGGGTAAGGAATGTTACACGAAATAAAATCTATACCAATAAGAAGATAACATGTAGATCTTACCTTGCTAGGTGAACCACCCATCACTATACAAGATTGTGCTTTCACACAGATTAAACCAGAATGCTCTATGTGATGGCGGTCAATTATGAACAACGTTCTTCTAAATATGTGTTATACAGGACCTTGCTTCGCCTAATAATTAGCGAGCAAATAATTGTGCCGAGTAAGACATAACACGAGAATCCTCCAAACTCATTAAGAAAGTTTTCTGAAGTTTGATTGAAGGAACTTACTTTGAAATGGCCCATTAGAATCTTTACAACATCTTTCACAGGCACAATGTCATTCGATTGATCTAGGGAAGTACTCCTCCTCTCAATCTTGTATTTGATTTCCCTCAACTTCACTCGTGCAACATCAGGTCTATCTGGATCTCCCTTCAGTGCCTGGAACCCTAGTTTTCTCCTAAGGCGGCTCAAATTGGGAGAGAGAGAAAAGCAAATGCCCAAAATGAAAAAGAAAATTTTGTTTAGGGTTTTGATAAAAAAACATTAACGGTGGTGATGGTGCTTCATACGGATCAGGAAAATATTTTGATGGTCTAGATTCGTTGTTGGATGGTCATACGGATTGTGTGTTAGTTACCATTTTGTGTTAGTTATCATTGCGTGTGTTAGTTACCATTTTAACTAAATGAAAATTTGAAAGGTCGGTAACGGATTTCGAATGTCGGAAACGGATATTTCTATCGTAACGTAACGAATTTATGAAATTAGGATTCATCAAAAATATTTGTTTGTTTTTTTGTATAATTAGGGTTCTTAGTTTGTCATTGTTTATAAGTTATGATTTGGTGAATTGGGTTGAACCCCAACAAATGTTCAATTGAAAGGAATTAAGATGTAGCTTAATTTCTTGTATAAAGTTACGCTTTACCTAATAACAAAAAATATATGATCATCATAATTGAAAGGAATTGGGAAGCAGAGCTTGATGTCTCGTATTTTAGAGTTAATGTTGCGACTCTTAAGTTTTTGCACACATGAGACATCCCATTTTGCGTATCCGATAAGTTTAACGAGTTAGGGGAAGGGGTTACCAAGGATAATAAGGTGTACATGAACCCTGAACCCTGAACCCCGAACCCTAAACCCTGAACCCTCAACCTGTCATCTTCGTCTTGTACACCTTATTATCCTTAGTGTTTAATGACACTTAAGTGTTCAGGGTTCAGGTTTAGGGTACCCTGAACCCTGAACCCTGAACCCTCAACCCGACATGTTCGTCTTGTACACCTTATTATCCTTGGTGTTTAACGACTCTTAAGTTTTCAGGGTTCAGGTTTAGGGTACCCTGAACCCCGATCCCTGAATCCTCAACCCTGAACCCTGAACCCCGAACCCTCGACCCGTCATGTTTGTCTTGTACACCTCATATATTTTTTGTTATTGGGTAAAGCTTAACTTTATACAAAAAATTAAGCTACATCTCAATTCCTTTTAATTGAACATCTGTTGGCGGTTCAACCCATTTCATCAAATCATAACTTATAAACAAATGAAAAACTAAGAATCATAATTATAAAAAATAAAAACAAATATTCTTAATAAATCCTAATTTCCAAAATTCGTTACGTTACGATAGAAATATTCGTTTCCGACGTTAGTTAGTAATATGCATATTACCCGACTATTCCGATCAATAAAAAATCGACCAAAATTATATATTATCCTACTATTTTGACCATAATATGCATATTACTCGACTATTCCGAACATTGATAACTTAAAAAATTGAGTGACTAATTTGAAGTGAATATGACGAACATCGACATGTTTAGGGTTCTGGTGAGGGGAAGAGGTCATCAAGAATTATATGACAAACATCGGTAGGGTTAGGGTGTCGGTCATCAAGGATAATATGACAAAGACATATTGTTGGTGAAATTATATCATGTTTACCTTGACTAATTATCCACAAATTAAATCCAATTTTACTTAATTTGTTTTACTTTATTTACCTTGACTGATTATCCACCTAATTCCATTATTGGTCGGCATCACTCAATTTCTCTCGGATTTTATCGGTTTCTCTAGTTATCCATCATTTTAACCGATTATATTTCGATCTTAGTCAATTTTACCGGTTACCTATCAATCTTATCAAATACCGCTCGACCTCACTATATTTATCCTACATTTCATGGGTTTATATGATTACCTATCAATTCAAACCGAATTTCCATCAACTTCACGTTATTTCG
>JAJJMC010000445.1:0-10774 GCA_023531435.1 Papaver californicum | reverse complement strand
GTTAGGTTATTATCGAAGATGATGACGACTTAACATTGTAAAATGGTGACCCTTAAGTAAACCATGACGATCCTATAACTAAATTTTGCAAGAGTCGTCAACTTATAACTATAAGGTCGTAATTGTATATCTGAAGGTCGTTATGGTCGACAATTAATACCATGACGACCATGAATATGAAGTCTGATTTTTGTGTATGTTCTATTGTAATAAAATGAAATATATCAATAAATTAAGGAAATCTACATCTTCCCACTCCTTCTTCCAAACCTCCCCTTGGAGAAAAATTCTTGGGGGGGTGGTCCATATCGTGGAAAACGTCCGAAGGTGGTATCTTTTTCTATCAGTGAACCCATAGAACAAGGTGATGACCCACCAGATTTTTCTTCTTCTTCCTCTTCTATTCCATCTATGAATTCAGGGGATGACGATGAAGGTATGGATAAAGAAGAACTCCAGGTACAAGGTAATGAACAAGGTTCTTCAAGCGGTGAAGGAAAAGATAATGTTAATAGTGATGATGAAAGTAATGATACCGGTGGTAATGGTAGTTCTGGTGATGGTGGTTGTGATGATAATAGTTGTAATAGTAATGATAGTAATGGTGGTGGCCGTGATGATAAGGAGGGGGTGAAAAAAATCGCAAAAAAAGAGTACAAGGGCAAGGAAAAAGTCTCAATTCAACCCTATCACGAGGCACATTCCCCCCAAGCACTTAATGTTGACACCTCTTCGCGGTGGCCATGCTAGAGGCGTACCAAGAGATGGCGGAAAAGTTATATTTGGATATCCCGTCTCGTGGGCTCATACCATCCATGAGACCATTGTAACAATCTCAACTTTGTTTATTATTTGATTAGTTGTTGCTAAAAAAAAATCTAATTGTGTTTTTTTCTTTTTATTTTGTCTCTATTTTGTAGGATTATAAGAATGTCGTACATCTTTTCAGACGCTAGTATTTGTATATAAAAATAAAATACTTGCCACTTGAAGGGGAATGCCAAAGAGCTAGAGAGTAGGTAGAAAACTCTGGTTTGTATCCTTATGTATTGAACTCCGTGATTTCGTATGACAAGGTCACGGTATCTTGCTTATGTAAGAGGTTTTATGGTGAAGTTGGTACCTTCTAATTCCCGTTTGGCGATATGGCATTGACTTTTGACAATGCATAATAGATTTTAGGGCTCCCGGTCGAAGAAAAATCCACCATAGACAAATTCAACAAAAACCTTCCTTGGACTAAAATTAATGAATCGGACAAGGAGTTGTTTGGATGAGATACAGAGAAGACAAATTCCATGTTGGTAATAGGATCAAAATACCACAAGAGATAAATCTATCTTGTGAAATTTAGGGACTTGTATTTTGGTTCCAAATTGAAAGAAGAAAAGAATGGTCTTCTTTCTAATGTTGAAGTTCGTGCTAGGACGGTCGCATATTTATTGTACGTCCTAAGTTTGGTTGTAGTTTCCGACATCAAAGGAAACATGGTATGCGCCACATATCTCCATCTTTTGCCTCCTTTGGAAGAGGTAAGTAAGTATTCATGGGGGACTTCCGTAGTAGCACTCTTGAATGGACAACTAACAAATGAAACCAGGGATCAAAAATTCTCAAGTTAACGGGAATTTGGATATACTATAGATAATTGAAGTGATCACATTTTTTTGTTGGATGATTTTTTATTTTTCTTAATCTTTTAGTATGATGAACACTTGTTTTATTGTTTTGATGTTTGTATAGGTATGGATTTACGATCATTTTCCTTTATTGTTCAAAGACAACGAAAACGTCAAAGTGAATAAGAAATGAACCAATGTTAAACCAAGAGGAACCCGATACTTGTTCACTGGGGGTCATAAAAAGTATCAAAAGTCCATGTTGTTAGACATACGGCAAAAATTGGACAACATGACATCCCAACATATAATCTTTGATCCGTATAGGGAAGATAAAGTGGATAAAATGCAAGATGTTATATGTTACAATGGATCTTTGTTTCATTCTACCGGATATTCAATGTATGATCCGTTTAAAATAATACAACAACTTGGGTATATTCAAGATTCACCCAATGAGGAATATGTACCAAAATTCAAGCATAAATTAAAAAAATGCAAGGCTGATACCTCGAAGTTTAAGATGGTTTACGAACCTAAACCAGTGACCAATTATTGGGATAATAGGCATAACACCAAGGTATACATCATTTTTTGGGAGCATGTGAATGAAGGTTACGAGGAAAAGAAAAATTACTTGGAATGGTACCAAGACTTCTGCCACGGTTGTGTGATGCAAATAGATTATGTTGGCGCTCGCGGGCGGAAGAACAACAAAGCTTCTACTTCTACATCGATTATAAGTATGTTAACCTCGATTGTAATTTTAATACAAATAGAGGGAACGAATCAAGATTTTCATCAAGGAAATGTGGTGCTCGGAGGACAAAGGAGAGGTGTTGACGCCTGAGCAACAACGTCGGTACGTTGAATACTATACACACGTTGAAAACCCCGCTACGAGCAAAATATTTGTTGATCTTATTCATCAAAGTAAGAGGACTCGAAAAAGTTATAGTCAAGTAATTCAAGAAGGTGTTGAACAAGGCGAAAGAAGCCAAGGAGATGATGAGCTAGGCGAATGAAGAAAATGAGTTGATAAACTAGTCGAACGAAGGAAAACAGATGCTCAACGAGGTCGTGGGAGTCAAAGACCTGCTAAGCGAGGCCATAAATCATCTAGTCAGGGAAGTCAACGAAGTCGTGGTCGTGGGTTAGGGGATGTTGTTTTAAACTTTATATGGATTTAGTTGGTTTTCTTTTTTTGGTAGACTTGAACTCATGTTTCCTTACGTTTTTTAGATACAACTTAATTTGTTGTAGTTAGTGTGGTAGGGGATCGGTTTGTTAAAACATTGTTATTTTCGCAAGTTTGAAGTAGTTTATACCTTATATTATTGTTGGTGTCATCATGGTCATATTTAGTAGGTTGACGACTCTTACTCTGACAAGTTAGTAAATTATATTCCAGAGCAAGAATCGTCATGGTCGGATTTAGCAGGTTGACGACTTCAACTCTGACAAGATTATTAAAATTTTCCAGGGTGATGGTCGTTATGGTTTAGAGGTATCAACCATGAAGACTCTAACTCACCAAATAATGACAGTTATGAGTCGTCATGGTATATGGTTTTAACTGATGCGACCTTAGCACTCTAAAATATCCAGGAAAGTCCCAAATTTTGGTACCTATGGTCGTCATAATATAAAATTATTGACCATGATGACTCCATAACACCAAATAATGGCAGTTATGAGTTTCCACGATATATGATTTCAACCGATGCGACCCTAGTGCTCCAGAACATCCAGGAAAAATCCAAATTTTGGCAGATAAGGTCGTCATGGTATATAGGTAAAGACACTGACGACTCTTAATCAGAGAGTGACGACTCTTGTTTTAGCATGACGACTTTTTTTCTAGACAATGATGACCCTGATGGAATCCATCACGACTCTTGTAGAAAAATTGCTTTGGGTAGATAAGAAACATTGATTTCATTAAGAAAATTACATTACATCAATCTCGTATTACATAAGAGTTAGTATGCGTATTCTTGAATCTCGCACATTAATACATCGTCAATGAACCTCCGAGCATGATTATTCAATACTCGATATTCCTTCGTGTGAATGAACTTTCTTTTACCATTTAGTATTCACCATAGTACATTAAATCGTTCCAACTGAAATTAAATGAATTAACTGTTAGCATTCGAAAATAAAATTATGAGAAAGGTATAAAATGTAGCAAAAGTTAGTATGTTACTCAATCTTTTAGAAAAAGGATCTCGGGGATAATGGTCGTTCACCGTTTTTCTAACTTTAATGAACTCTCAAATTAAACCTTTGATGTAGTTGAATCGAAATGCTAAGTCTCTCCATTTTTGGTTTTAGGATTCATGGTGCGCTCGTAATAGCATTCTTTTATATTTTAGAAATATTGAATAATTTTCATCCAGACGATCATGGAACACCTTAATGAAGAATTTAACGAGATTTATATCTTCATCTGGTTCTCATACTGCCATTGTCATTGATGTTTTACTTTGAAATGGAGACTCTGCTGATAAAGGGTTCAAGCCTCTATAATTGTTTTGTTGACTGAAGGCTTAAACCACTGAATCTAGTTTTTTAAGGTATTGTTTGTGTAGTTGGCTAAGGGTCTAACTAATGAAGATTCTAATGATAAAGGGTTCAAATCTCTATAATTGTTGTGTTTACTTAAAGCTTAAACCGCAGGTAGCTCTACTTCTTAAAGCCTCACCCACTATAAATCTAGTTACATAACAGTTGGTACTGAATTAAAGAATCTATATATAATAACAAAAGAAATTTCATTAATTTGGATTAATATCCAAAATAAAATATTATCAGCATTTCATAACATCCAAACTTTATACCCAAAAAAATTTACATCCCAAAATAAGATCCCAAAAAACTTTACATCCCAAAGTAAAAACATGAATCAAGAACTTCCAAAGTAAAGACGTTCCAGGCTTTTCGTATTTCTATTCCATGCTACTCTACTTCAAATCCTTCCCTTTCATCAAATGCTTTGATACCTGAAATTATACAACAAAACCATGAATAAAACAACAATAATACATTTATATGTGGTAATGAAATAATGAGACTATCAGCAGGAAGAAAACTAACTGCAAGGAACACAACCTACCACCAACCTTCATGCATACAAGGATTACAAGAAACAATTTCATACCCCAAATTCATAAAAAATTGAAGCTTCATTTACTTTTATATACATGGTCTAAATTTCATAGGATTTTTGCACTACTCATCTTCATCATGCTTATTATTTACAATGACTAACAACTTAACTCTCTTCTTCTTGGAAGAAGATAAGTACAATAACAATGGATCCATCACTACCTCATCAAGATTCAGTTTATTACCTAGATGCTCTATGATGTCAAGATTCTATTGACTAAAATTGAATCAGATCCAAATCTTGTTGGAGTTAAAGATTAAATGACATACTTACAGTGACATATCGACGAGTTGGTTAATCAAAACGTTGATCTTCCTCCTCTATGTACCCATCATCCTCGATTTACATATCATCCTCCATAGTACCATACGTACCTTTTCCATTCCCATTTTCTTCTTCATCACCTTCCTTGTCTAAATCTTCATCAACACCTTCCTCTTCCTCTTCGTCTAGTGCATTTTCTGGTAAGGGATCTTAACCCAAACTCTCAATAACTTGGTTCAACAATAGCAACATTTTAGTACCTTTGTTTTCCGATTGTCTCTTCAATCGTTCAATCTCATTTGCTTGTCTTGATCTTTTAGAGTAAGCGACATCCATCTTTGCATGCATTTTAGCCAGTTGTTCCTCAGTTTTTGAAAAATAGCTCAAAGAAACTATCTTTATTACGATGCCTTTTTCTGCCAGAACTTGTGGAAGCAATGTTCGCGTGATATATATCTTCCATTGACATATCAAGTTCTCATCTTTGCACTTTCTCTTATATTTATTTTATTTTTCCCTACAAGCGCTCATATAAATCAGTCACCTAAGTCCAAACATCAAAGAAACTAACGGGACAACCTGCATACTAAAGATTCAATTATATTTTAAGAGGATCCCAACACTAATCCAGTCCATATACACATTTCTCAGAGCAAAACCAAAAAGTATGGTACAAACTGAAGATTCAAATAGATCGAAATTAATTCCTATAAACATTACTATTTCAACAACAACAACAAAATTCATAATACAGATCAATTCTAACTACTAACAGAAATTAATCAATATTAATTCTACGTTACGTTACTAAACTTGTTTGACACTGCTCTAAATCGAACTATTTATGATAGCAATCAATATTCATTATACGAAAACATAAATCTATACCTTGATAATTTCACAAGTGGGATCCTTAGCCTTCTTAAACGAATGGGTCACATCGAATATCGTGATTGGATCAGTGGGTTCTCCAGTCAGCGCCTATAGAAACATAACATAGGATAAATACACTATGAAAAACACTACACTATAATGGGAATATAGACATTTGAAGATGATAAGTATATAAACCTTATCATGCCTTGGTTAGGAAAAACTCTTAGGGCCATTGGAATTCCTAAGGACCTGACTCTTTAGGGCTTTGCTTGCATCATCGGATTTAGTTTGTTACTCAAATAGTAAAATTGAAAGTTAATTAACTTTTGACTTTAAAAAGTAACGAAATCTAACTAGAGAAAATATTTACCTGAAACTCGTCGGTTTTGAACAAGTTGCACATAACTGTCCAGTCCTCATTGTTAGTGAATTTTCGGGCGGGTTCGCCAATGCAAAGTCATGATCTTTCTTACATATAATCCTATAATGTTTAATCAAGCTAGATTTGTATCCATTGAATGCAAGCCTCATTTTAACCCTTAACAAATGTTTAGTGTACCCATCATCAAGCACACGTGTGAAGTGATCCTAAAGAATTAAGAAAATCATTACTTGAAAATAGAAAGAAGAAAGACCGAAAATAACATGGTGTTTTATATATTACCCTCACAAGATGAACCACCCTTTTAATATTTTCATCAGGCAGGTCTTTGAACAATTACATTGTAAGGGGGAAGTTCTCTCATTGCCTTAACCGCATACCAATAGCCAAACTAGACTGACGAAGTTTGCAACCCACAAATCCCTTGCCAATAACATGAACTACATGGTTATTATCACTGTACTTCCTTCTTTTACAAAGATCGGGATGGGTATTCATTAATTCAGAAATCAGTCAATTATCAGCTAAGATGATGAATAATATAAATAAACTAAACATGAAGTATTTGTTTGGAAGTGATTGCGGTGAATTGCACCGAGATATAGAGGTCGATGGGATAGATTGTTGGTCTCCATCATATTATATCGAAGAGGCTGAATTGCACCAAATTCAATTGTATATTCTTCAAAATTGTGATGAAGCAAAGGAGTTTGAGGAGTATGTTTTCTTTCTATTCTATAACTGTTTTACTTTTGTGATTGCCAAAATTACTGAAAGATAGATCACAACCAAAAGTACCTCTAAAGGAAGAGTAATGAATCTCAATTTAGCATTGAGTTGCACAATATCATTGAAGTACAAAATTAATAAGAAAGACAGTAAATAGTAATTATCCAAGATTGCATATGTCATAAAAGTTGAACTGAAATCATTTAAAAGACCAAACATTTAATGAAAACTTAAGAACAAGAGTTTAAGTTCCATAATATTACCACAGAAGAATCCTATAGTCATTCATACATAAGTAATTCAACACTTAAAAGATTACACAATTTCATACCTAGTAGGCTTAGTTCTATCTCAAATGCTTCTTCCTTAGTCTTTTTTCTTTCCAATTTTTCCAATCCCCTCTCTTGTGAATGATCTCTCCTATTTATAGATCATTCAATGGGTCCTAGTTATTAACCTTTGTTTATCAGTTACATTTGATGAGTCATGCTTTCCCGCTTAGGCCTGTCAATTTGTTAGTTATCGTCTCGTTGCCTTCCTACCGTCTGACGCTCCTTGTCCGCAGTCTTCTTTCGTTCCCTTTATTATATTATTATCCTTAGATTAGGATTACTACATTTTCGACAGACAACTTATTACTAGTGAATCGTCACGCTTTTACCTTTTTCTCCTGTAGCTTTGTACAGTTGACACGTATTTTTCATGTACCATGAGTCATACTCTTCCCGATCCACTGTGTCGATCATGCAGCTAAAGTTACTTAGTTAATTAATGCCCCTTGATTTCCCGTTCCATACTCATTTATTGATCCTACTTTCCCGTTCCATACACATTTATTGCTCCTAGTTTCCCGTTCCATACGCATTTAATGCTCCTTATTTTGATCAGAGCACCAAACTTTCCCACTGTCAAATTTTCAGACTTCCCCATAAAGTTTTGTTCGGGTGTACTTCATCCTACTTTAAGTTACTACTTCTCTTTCTAATCTTTAAACACGTGTTATCTTGACTTTGTTGCCTCACAATTTGCCCCCTCTTCTTTTGTTTTTTCAAATTTTTAACAGTTGATAAAATTCTTGAAAAAAGAAGAAGAATAATAATTACTCTTCCTTCTTTTCCGTACTCGCAATAACTTCTTTTTGCACGTTATCCCGCGTTTTCCGCTAGCAGTAACTTCTCTTATCACGTTCTGTGTCAGTTAGCATTTTCGAGGAAATCAAATCTCTGTCATAATCGACTCTTTTTCAGTTTTCGACGGTTCGTTTTCCCCAGCCCCTTTAACTTCAACTGTGGTTTTTATTTTATTCTTTTCTACTCCCGTTTTATACCTCTTAAAGTTGCATCCCTTTCTCTTCCTTAAAATTTTCAAATATTCTTATTATCTTACTATTATTCCCTCACTCTCTGGCGATTCAGGAGCTTTTTGCTGGAATCAAGTTTGCGCTTCTTTTGATCAAGAAATTCTTTCTCCTTTTCCTCTATGTAAGTGATTTTCTAGTACTCGTGCATCTGCTTTCTTTTGGGGATTTATCATGATAGATATTGACTAAATGATGATGAAGATGATTGAAATGTTGATACTGATTATGCCTTTTACCTGACTGTTTATGATTCTTCTAATTTTTTCTTGATATAAATGTGAACTTGTTGACTTCTGTGATTCCTCAATGTCTCTTATTTCTAATCATATTGATTTTTCCCTTTTTTTTTTCATATATAAAGATTTTCTTTTCATCATGGCTACAAGAACTCATGATATGACTCCTGAAACTAATACCCATCACGATGAACATCAAATGATCAGGAGGTCTTCTCGAAGCGCTTCAAACAGAAATCCTTTAACTCGGCATAATTCTTCTAAGACCCATGTCGAGTCTTCTAAACCAACATCTGACCCTGCTGCAACTACCAGTCCCGCCCCAGGAGTAAGAGGGAACATGCCAGCTGTAGTTTTAGATCAATGAACCTCAAGGAATTCCAGACAAAACATCATCTTGGGGGGCTTAAAGTTTCCTTTTACGAAGGAAACAAAGATGTAATGACTTTGGGTGCAGCCAAAAGATTTAATTACTCATATGACAGACTACTGATCTCTGCTGAAGCATTGGATGTCGGTCTTCGCCTCCCTTTGTATCAGCGGGACCATCCTTTTCAATTTAAAGTCCTTGCATCCCGTAGCAATGCCCCTCATGGTCAGGTTCGGTCCATTATCCAATACAACGGAAACTGGTGGCGCATGTTAGATGAATGCAGCCTCCGGAGCGAAGGTCGGACTCGCTTTACATGTTACACTCCTGACTTCTCAGAACAGAAGAATTACACAGTTGAAAATTTCCATTATACTTATGCTGATAGCATCTCCACAAGGAACTTTGTGAAATGAAGTGTTGGTCCTGGCCGCAAGTCCAGTTTGGGATTTCCCTTGTTGCATGAAATTGACCAACCAAGAATCAAGTATGTCTTGTTCACCAAGGATGTTCCTTTAAAAAAAAGAGTCTGTTTGGACCATGACTTTAAGTGGTATGGGACTCCCTTACTGATAGAAGGTCCTTGGGTGTTTGGGTCCCTCGCAGATAGTGAAATTCAAGATGTCCTTGGTCGTTTCCTCGGCTACTGCCCCTGGAAATTAAATTTTTGTGACTATAGGTTTGAATATGAGGTATGCATACCTCCTTTTACTTTTTATTTTACATTGTTAGGATTTTCTTTTTACTGAATAAAGACTTCCCTTTACAGGATGACCCGTCCACAGAACCTCAAGACGAAGTACCGTCAAGAGAACCATTGCCTGGTCTTCATATTAATGAAGACAGGCAGAAGGCTGATGGTAGAGAGAAACTCTTGCTCGGTCAGACTAATGAAGGCAAAGAAAAAGCTGATGGAAAAGGGAAGCGCAAGAGTTCAGTTCCTGCGGGGAAAAGTTGGAAGAGATTAAGGAAAGCTTCTCAAAATCCTTCTGATAGAGAAGAAGGTGAGATTAGATATTCTCTTGTCCAACATGGCAGTGTTAGGGGGAGCAGTAGTTCTGCCGTGGCTATCCTCGATGGAAAGAATATCATATCTATTCCAACATCTACAGCTGAGGGTGCGGGACAAGTTATGGCGGGGCAGACTGATGCTGTTATGGGGATCGTTCCAGTTGAAACTGCTCCCTTAAATTTTTATTACCAACTCTCTCTGTTACCCTTTGATTTTGCTCTTGAAATGATTTCTCATGAAGAGGGTACCAACAAAAATGAGAATCAACCAACTCAGGTTGATCCCATTATGGAAGGTGATGTTGGAGGAGAAAGTACAACTGATCAAACTGTTGAGGGTATCGCTCCTGCTACGGGAATGATGGAAGTTCTGATCCCACATTTTGAAGAGGGTGTTCCCGCAGCTGTTAGTGAAGAAGATGCGCTTATCGTTACTTATAATGTGATGGTCAAGGGCCCTGCCTAGTCCCGTTGCTGAGTGTTCTCCTACCGGTGTATTGACTACGGTCCTTACTAGTCCCGTTGCAAATGTGGCTGGTGCGGGACCTTCGGACTCACAAAGGGATACCCCGCTGGCTGTTAAAGGCAAAAGAGTTGTAGAGGGATTAAGTCTCTTAAAATATGAAAACGAAGCTTATCAGTGCTTTTTATCAAAAGAGATTATATCTGCCGTAGCTTGTTCGGAGCCAGTAAAATCCGATAGCGGTTCAATTTCAAGACTGCGGGGTTCGATGGGAACTATTCCTCTTGAGGAT
>JAJJMC010000419.1:1862197-1883200 GCA_023531435.1 Papaver californicum | reverse complement strand
ATTCTATGGCCCAAATTACTCGGCTCTGATGCTTCTAATAGGTTATATGGACCTTTAATTAACTTGGGTAGCTATCAATTTGGCTGAAATCCCATAAATTTTGCGATTTGATTTGAGTCAGAGAAGTTCCTGTTTGCCGATGAAGCTTTGACCCGGTCAACTGGGTTTGACTCAGTCAAGTGGCTTTGACCGAGTTGACTGGGCTGAGTTGACCCGCTGAGTTGGCCCGATCCAGTTCATCCCGATCCAAGGGTGCCCCAATCCAAAGTGTGGGTGCCTTGATCCATTTTCCCGGGTGCCTTGAACACTTTTTGAGCCAATTTTTCCACAAATCTTTATTCTTCTAATGTACTTACAAAAGCATAAAAACACGTAATAGACACAAAATCGAATACTAACTCACTAGAAATTAAGGTGCAATTCAGACACTAAAATGTGTCTATCAGGGAACAAAAACCTTTAAGTTTGAACATATGTGGCTCACTCATCTGTAACTCAAGCAAGTGATGGACACTACATGGACCCACCAAAGTGACTTTGAGCCTTATCTGGACCTGAAACTAAAGCTCATTATAACCAGTTAAGCCCTTACCAAATGGAATAAGGAAACATTTGGCCCCCTCCCCGCAATGATCAAGAATTCAACATCACAGATAAATATAGTGCAACAAAAATGTGCTACCATACAAGGAAATGAGCAGGACTAATGGTTATTGCGGGAGAAGAAGCTTAGAAGTCACCATATGACTCTACTCCAATATCATGCAACCTACTAGCAGCAAAGATACAGAACTCAATGGCTTCAATCGGGCGATAACAACACAACCTTCTTCCACACCAAAGCAACCATTCATCGAGGATATAACAATATACAACAATTACAAGGCCATCAAAATAATTGGGTAACCAATAAAGATGAAGTTATACGCCTTATTCTGGACCATTATACTGAACAATATACATAACTCCTACAATGATAGATGATGAGATATCCAAAGAAATAACTCCAAGATTAACTCCCATAAAATACGTATGCTGACTGACAAAGTAATCCCAATGGAAATCAAACAAGCACTTTTCTCTATAGACTTCGAACGAGCTCTCGGACCGGATGATTACACCATTAAGTTCTTCAACAAAACCTTCTGGGAAACTACTCATACTCAATTGATAGCTATGATTCGTAGTTTTTTAATTTACTAAATATTCACCCACTCATAAATCACAAAAACCTTACATTAATTCCAAAAATCGAAAATCCATCAAAACCATCACAATTCAGACCTATAGGACTTTGCAACGTCACTTATAAAGTCATTAATAAAATTCTAGTCAACTGTATTAGATCGCTTCTCCCATTTTTGATAAGACCTTACCAGAGTGTCTTTGTACCCCAAAGATCAATTCATGATAACATAGTTATTGCAGGAGAACTATTCCTCTACATCAAATCTTCAACTCTAACCAAAAATCCGAAATATCCATAAAGATCAAAAGGCATATGACAGCTTGGATTGGGGCTTCGTCAAAACTACCTTCACAAAACTAGGTTCTCCAGCAACCTTGTGGATTATATAATGTTATGTGTAACAAAAGTCACATACTTAGTTAACATAAACGGTACTCCACACAGATATATCACTCTGACAAGGGGTATAAGTCAGGGGAACTCGTTATCTTCTTATATCTTCATAATCTGCGGGGAAATATTATCCCCAAATTTGTGAAACTTGGAAAACAAAAAGCTTATAGGATGACTCTGTATAACTCAAAAAGCATTACCCATATTACATCTAATGTACGTGGACGACTTACTAATCACGTTTAAAGCATCAATAGAAAACAACAATCTTCTCAAGAATTTACTCTGCTCCTACAACTCTTCAGCGTGACAGGTAATTAATACTTCCAAATCCACAATTATACATCATCTGAGATTGTACCAACATGTGGTGAACAATATACATCATATATTCGGCATGCCAACCATATCAAACCCCCTTATTTATCTAGGGGTCCATTTCAGACAAGGAAGATCATCTCGACATATTTTTGAACCTTTGCTCCAAAGGCTAGCAAGGAAAACAAAAAGATGGATGACAAAATGCCTGACGCCTGCTGGAAGGTTAGTCCTCATCCAAACTTCTCTTACACCCTCCTCAAACCACCTCATGCAAACACAAATTCTTCTAACCCATGTACATAACCAGATAGATCGTATCATAAAAATTTCTTTTGGGGACATGATTCCACAGTGAAAAACTCCATTCGCTAGATTGGGATAAATTATCCAAACCAATATCAAATAGTGGACTTAGCATTAGGAAAGTTAGTAAATATAATAAAGCATTGCTTAAAAAAGGATCAGGAATTTGCATGACCATCTTGACTCCATCTTGGCCAGCCTATGTCGAGAGAAATATCTCAAACAACAACAAATTTTCCGAAGACCCCAAACTATCCCCTCCTCATCTAGTGCAAAATGGAAACAATTAATATCCCTCATACCCATCTTCCAAAATCTTGTTTTCCACTGTGTTGGAAACGGATCAACAACCCCTATCCAAGCTAACTGGATTCCACATATCCAGAACCTTGACCCTGCATCGTGTTATCTTATCCAAACAGTAGCAGATATCATTGATCCTCTTACACACAACTGGATACATGATAAACTAGACAACCAACCGCCACTCGCAGCCCAAAATATTATCAACATCCACCTCCCCCAGAACACCCCCAAGACAGGATTATCTGGTCGTATTTAAGGAAAATAGATACTGCATCCGAATATAAATGTCTAACCCAACAAATGAGTCACTCCAATCAGAACCCCCTCCTAGTATCTAAATTCCTATGGACCTTACCATGTCCACCTAAAATACATATTTTCTTGTGGAAAGCAATCAATGAAGGTCTACCCACATTTTCCATTCTATCTCGCATCCAACTCACCAACTCCAATCTATGCCCCCGATGCAACATTGAACCAGAAACAGCCGGCCACTTTCTCCTACACTGTCCAACAACAACTTTAGTCTGGAACACCCTCATCGCTCATCTCTCAAACAACCATCATGCCAGCAACACCCTTCTGACTTTTATAACCTCCCAAACAACCATTAATCAACTCTTAAAACAACCAGGTCCATCCTCAACCATAACCTCCTTTTTTTATCTCTTATTGTCACTCTGGAAAGCGAGAAATGAGCACATATTCCGATATAACCAATCAACATCAGATAATATTGGGTCGAGAGCACTTAAACAGCAACAAGAATATTCATGGGCAAAGGAGGCCATACCTTCTATAACACTAGGTGATTCACCGGTTATTATCCCATCAAACCCCGTAAGAAGAAAAACAACCATATCAGTGGGATGGACCAGTCCTAGCTTAGAATGTATTAAAATCAACACAAATAGAGCTTCCATAGGACACCCAGGCTTGGCAGATGCAGGATTCATCTGCATAAACTCAAAGACGAGAACGATTTTAGCGCTAGCGCGATCGCTTGGAATCACAACTGCCTTAACAGCTAAAACTTAGGCCATGTTGTTGGCCTCCAGTACTGGAACAGAAAAAAAAGGCCAAAAGTCATTTTCGATACGGATCATAAAACCTCCTAAGATTCGTAGTCTCTCCCACGGAACCGCCTTGGTATATTTCAGGCATGATCGTGGAGATAAAGTTAAGAATGTGCCAAATACCTCACTGCGGTATTCAACACAATTATAAGGAGGAAAACCAAGCAGCTGATGGACTCGCTAACCACGTCGTTGATGGCAGTCAGACGAAAAATTTATCAACGAAAATCTAGGACCAAACAATTCCAAATTTTCTTAGTCAAATTATATTAAATGATTCTATGTATACTATATATCCACGTATAATCTTTTTTTAATTTTAATAAAATATATACTTAAAAAAAATGCCCTTTTGAGGATAGATTTTCAGTGGCAATGAGAAAACATAAGCACTTGTACATCTGTTTTAGCTCTTTTTTTACTACAATTTGTATTATTAAAAGGTAATTAAATTGCAACGGCCTCTTTATTTTACCGGCACACTAACATCATCTCGTTAAAACTGCTCTACTCATTAGTGGGCATTGCTAGCATTTTTAAAATGGTATTCTCAATAATTTGCAAAAACATTATGTTACTTGGTATGCAGATTACATATATGTACATGCAACTCGAAATGGATTAGCATGCGATAAAGGATTGGCAATGACTTTTATTTTAGATAAAATCAATTACTCTTTATAAGATCCTAAATAGTCCGGTTAAATTAGTGTCTACAGAAATTATTTTGGATTTATCATTAAAAATTAAAATAAGATCATTTTGAAGAAGAAAAAAAAAACTTATCCAAAATTTTTATTTTAGTAACTAATATATTTGTTTTGTGTTAATTAAATCAAATATTTATTAAATTAGTTGGTGATTAAAACTTGATTATAGTTAGGGTTAGATGGTAAGAATTAGAGTAGATTTTTTTTTTTTTGAAAATTTGAAGAAGAAGGAAAAGAATTCGAGGAAAACTAGGGTTTTGGGGTTTTGGTAGCAAAGATGAAATTTGATTGTATTGACGTATATTCTAGTGGTGAAGAAGAAGTGGGTGCATCTACATATCGCCAAATTAGATTATCGTGATTTTGATCCTTCCGATTTGGTGGTTTTGTTGGACGAACAAGAACGTGTGAACCAAAGCATATATGAGGAGAAAATGAAGATTCAACCCGGAAAAACGGACATCTTAATGCTTCCAAACGTCAAGTATACGTTCTTAGGATCTCCAAACATATATTTGTAGTCTACAATCTCCAAAAAGTGATTTTTTTTTGTAAATCTGGCCTATTTTCTAGCCTCCGTGTACCCAAAATCGTTGGGTATGATGTCATCGTAACCAACGATTCTACCTCCTCTCAGAAATTACGAACCAGAATCGGCGGTTATGGTCATGAACAATGACCGATTTTGGTTTAGTTTTTGGGGAATTGGTGGGTCAAATAATCAATCGATATGTGTTGACCTATGCAACGATTCTAGTTGAAAAAATGTCCATAAGAACTGCACTTTGATGAATGCTAGAATCATTACATAAATCATTTTACTTGTGTCGATTCTATCATTTAGCGATTTTTTTTCCAAAATCAAGACTAGGTAGAATCGTTGGATGTATATGGACCTAATGGCCAATTATAAGGAATCGTTCGGAACGATTGTCACCTATCCACCGATTCCGTTGGCCTAATTTTTCGATTTATATTATAGATTGTCAAGCGTTCGACCACTAACATGAGCCCGTGTCTCAGATGGGGCCTAATACTTCTTCCCACTACTACACTGATTTGGTGTGCAAAAATAAGAAGGATGCAACGTAATGGTTTGTGTACAAAGGCATGGAGATCAAACGCGCATTAGTTTTAGGCCGTCGTACGAGGTGTGATCGTTTGGAAAAAATTTACGAGATAAGTGACAAGAAAGAAAGTCACTTATCAAAGAACAAACCGTATATAAAGAGGACGTCGAGGGTCTACACGAGTAATTCGAAGTTAAAAAGGCATAATTGCATGTTTAAGAATATAGTTAATAGAGTCAATGGTGTCAATGGTGTATATAAGCTTTATAAAATGAACAATGGTTGTCATAATCACTATTAATGTTAATCGAATTATTCGGAAATTAAAGTAGATATTTTTTCATTAATAGATAAAAACTCAAAACTACATACTAATTTAAAATTAGGAGATATTTATTTCCCGATGCGAGACGCAACTATCATAAAATGATAAAACGGTTCTCCTCTCTGTTTGGTAAATGCATCATGTGTCGTAAACTTATCACAATTATGCCTAGCGAGGTTGTACTTGATGCATAACTTCTTAACATGAAAGAACCTATCAGAAACATAGTCGGTCGTGTAATCATCGCATGGACCCTTCCACTTCGTGTCCGTCTTGGGAACGTAAGGTCCTGTTTTTACTAGATTCTAAAATATATTCTCATCCCGAGCTTTTTCTGGTAAATCCATGATGACATAATAATTCCTAATCCATTCCGTCTCATCCATAGCGGACTTTAACTTTTTCCTTCGTTGGAATTGGTCGTAACCTCGTTTCTACTTTCCTCTTTTTCCATGGCAGTCATTGGTTTGTTTCTCTTGTATATATCTTATTCCATATCCATTATTGATTTTGTAGCTGGTGATGATGCTTGAGTAGTTCGTTTGCATCTTCTGAATATCTCTTCAGTCGAATTGGTAGTTGATGATGGACTTGCCATTGCAGTAAACGTTGAGGAATGATTTGTATGAATGAAGTAGTATATGATGGAGAATGGGTTATTCTATTTATATGCATAAAAGGGCAACGACTATATTTTCAAAAAAAAAAAAAACAATTTTTTTAAAAAAAAATAGTTGTCGAGCCTAAGTTTCACCATGTGCAATGAAAAGTACCACATAAGATGTAATATAAACCTTAGTCAAAGACAAACCATATAGTCACTACGATCCAAACATGACTAGTCATTCTAATAAAACATAAAATATTGTTTTAGAAATAAATAAACATCCATAAACATAACAAATCATTTTTCAACACCCTCTCACTTATCATCTTGATCAGCTTCAGCGGCATCGACATGATCAACGGCTTCCTTAGCAGCTAATGCCTCATAAAACTCCCTCTACAAAACAATGTTTTCGGTTCTGAGGGTTGCAATATTAATGACTTCGTCAAGCTCTTCCAAAGAGCGTTCTCCAAGAAGCCTTTTCACTTGCTTCATCTTTGTCTCTCTTCCAAACGGATAACCAAACTTATATAGGCTTCGCACAATAGGTGGTCCGGCTTTCTATTCACATCACACTCACGGATTTGTGTATAATAGCTAGTACTCTTTCCTTCATTCTCCATGCCTGCGAAATATAAATTGAAGAAAATATATAAGTATGGTTAAAGAGAAACAAAAACCAACAATCACTAATTCAATCAACAAAAAAATCATTAAGGAAATAAAATGAACTCAACAGAATCGTTGGTTAATATAATATGTATCCACCGATTCTAACCATAAAAGTGTACAGAAACTGAGTAAGAATGAATCGTTTTCAAAATCGTTGGATTATACAGTTCTTATCCAACGATTCCAATCTGAGAGAAGTAAAAAAAACGACAAAGTAGAATCTTTGGATACAACAGGTTCGTATCCAACGATTCCCATCTCAGAGAAGTAAAAAAAAATGGTAAAGTGGAATCGTTGGATTAGACAGTTCTTATCCAACGATTCCCATTCCATAGAAGTAAAAAAAAATGACAAAGTAGAATAGTTGGATACATCAAGTCTTATCCAACGATTCCAATCTCAGAGAAGTTAAAAAAAATGACAAGGTAGAATCGTTGGATACAGCAGATTGTATCCAACGATTCCCATATGAAGAAAAGTAAAAAAAAATGTAGAACGTTGGATATAGTAGATCTCATCCAACGATTCTGGGCATGGTAATTATCAGTGAGTCATATGGATCAGAATCGTTAGATTAGGATATATCGTATCTAACGATTCTGATGCATGTTCTTCATGTTCAGGAAGATCATACCACATTGTTGGATACGATACATCAAAATCGCACGATTCTGGTAAATCAGGAATTTGATTCGCTACAAGTAAGATTAAAACTCATAGATCAAACAAAAATGCTATTAGAAGTATGGCATTATAGAGATTTACCTTGTAGATCGAGTGATTGGGAGATCCGAGATTTATTTTTAAAAAAACATGGATTAGGGATTTTAGGATTTGAAAAGTTTAATGGAAATAGATTTATTCTATTTTTTTGGTTTAGGGTATTATTAGATTTGGAATGTAGTGAAAAATAAAAAGATTTTTAAATTTATATTTTAATTTAAGTATTATGATTAATTAATAAGTTAAGGATAATTTAGTATTTTTATTAATATATAATCAAAGACCCTTTATCTTTTTATCTAAACCCAAAATTATGTAAAATTATGTAAACCCAAAACAATTTATGTAGACTCCAATTTAACTAGGCTAAATAATTGACAGTACAATTTTGAATTGTTGATAGGTGCGCGTTATCTTTAACTATACCTACTTTAATCTTCTCAAAGGTGGTCAAAAATATATTATTGTCGTACAATAAAATCATAAAAAGATTTTCTTTTAAAAAGGAAAAAGGAAAAGATTGTACAGTGACTAGTTTCCGATGTATGCTGTTATTTTTTAGCTAAAATTAAACTAATTCTACTCGGAAAGATTTATATCTTAAACTTTCTGAGATTTCTTTTTTCATTACTCTAGCCTATGTATAAAGCTTTTTTAATTCAATAATCAGGCTTTCAGTATTATTATTTTAATTTTTAATTTTTTTTTCTCTCCATAGGAGGTTACGACTTTATGTCCAACTCTTATTTATGTTTTCTTCTTTTATTAATAAATAATTTTGATAATAGACAAAAATAGTATTTATTTTTCAGGTTTCTTTTAGGAGAAAGAAAATACAATATAAATTAAGAAATATGAAACATATATTATACGTATACGGATACGGAATACAGTTACGACATAGTACAGTTATAGGAACATGTTAAATTTAAAAAATCGGATTACAGGGTATATATGTATTGTACACACCATTAAAATGAGATCTTATAACATCTTACTCAACAAAATGATTATTCTTATTTTTAAATACTTAATTAGATAAAATTAATAATGTGAAATAATTGATCAATCCTTTCAAATATATTGTTTGGATTTGGCTAAAAAGATAATAAATTAGTATCACATTCAGTTTATTTTGATTTTCCAAACGAATATGAACCGTTTCGGACGTGTCTAAAAGCTTGGAATATAGCATACAGAAAGTGAACTCATCCGATGTCTATTCTTCATCCTCCTTCTTGAAATGAGCTCGGGCATCGATATTTTCAGTCAAAGATAATACACAGGAAAAAGAAAGACCAATTCACCCTTAATTAGAACTGATATAAACGTCAAATCAGTATCCATAATAGTTCAATGTCGATTTTTACAAAACATATGATACGATATGACGTACCCACCGTTTGTCGGAAAGTGTTGACATATTTCAAGACGTGTCCGTACAATCCAGTATGAAACATATGAAAATTATGAAAGCCTGTTTAACATGCTAGGCTTTACTGCTTTTCTCAGGAAAGAACACTCGATGCCCTATCATTAGCCATAGGCAATCAAACAAATGTCGCAGCTGGGAACAAGATTTGGCTACGATATATCATTTGTTGGTTAATCTATTATTTTTATTTTATTTTTTTGAATCAGGTTAACCTAGTAGTAGATACTTAACAGTGAGACTTAAAGAAAATGAATTCACTTCTATTTTTGATGTACCAAAATAAAAATACAAAAGAGAAAAATATAGACCCAAGTCTTTCTATTTGCACAAAATTCAAATGAAGATATCACTGACCTAATCCTATAAACAAAAAACAATCGAGAAGGTCATTAAAAAATATGTCAAATCAACAGCCTTTATATAGACCAACATGCTTTTTCTTTAATAAAGAATGTGCAATAGATTTGTTTTTCTTCACAGAATTAAATTACAACATAATTTGTTCAATTGGAGATCAATGGATGTATATGCGGAGAATCTTATCATGGGCAATTCTTTTTTTTGTTGCTTTTCTTTCTTTTTCTCTTTTAACTTTCTCAATCACTTGTTTCAATAAATTTTTCTCCTCACATCTTTTGACATGCCTTTAAGTCCCTTTAAGGGAAACGTAAAGGAAGTCTTAGAAAGATAAAGTGAAAAGAAAAAAAGAAAAAAAGAAAAATTATGAAAAACTAGAGATAAAGAACGACTGGCAGAATGGGAAAGAACAAATAGGTTTTCCTCCAAGACCTTATTTGCCTGCAATTACAAATATTAAGGTCCTCAATATATAATTTCTTCGCATAAAGCTAATCTCAAATAAAAAGGTACTAAGAAAAGAAAACTTTTACTGTTAACAAAACTTCTATAGTGCTCTTCTAAGTTAAAAAGAAAACTACTTTTACCACTGTTACTAATCAATTTGAATTTGAAAAAGAAAATAAAGCAAGATATGTGCAAAAGATGAGGTAAAGAAAGTGAAGAGTCAAACCTTTTCCACCAAAAGCTTTTCTTAAGAAAGCAGCAAAAACAATCAAAACAGCAACTCCGGCTAATAGACCTACGGTTATAGCGAGTGCTTTTTCGGCATCATCAGACGAAGAATGCCCCGAACCTGTGTCCCATTATAGAAAGAACAACAATGAATAAAAATGATCATCATCTATTGAGAATCTTGAAGAGAAAAAAAAGGAAGCATAAATGATGGTAAATCGTGGTGATTAAAATTTTCAGCTAAATTTGGTGACTAATGAATCCCCTCAAACCATAGGATTCTTCTTATACTATGATTCATACCTATATTTTAAGTGCACTTATTGGTCAAAACTTCTTCTAAAATCTCATATGTTGTTATCATTTTTCTTTTCTGAAAATGATATTGTTATCATTTTCTACATCACACAACATTATGATCACATAGTCAAGTCTCAATCTCCATCAATGGGTATGTGCAAGTTGATTCTAGAAAATGTGCCACCATACATATACACAAATTTAAATAGTTTCTCCCATCCATGACAAAAATAATACACTTAGATTGAAGTTGGGGGGCCCTATGACCGATGGGTTTGCCAGTTCCTGCTCAAAGACCGCTTCAGTCGGCCCAAAAATACTTAAATTTTGTCTGATGTTCTGTGATTGTCTACGAATCCGACATGATTCTTAAAGCATGGGAATTATGGATTCTCCACAATTCATTAAACAAAGGGTTAGTTATTTATCAGAGAAATAATCATAAACATGTAATGCAAAGTTATTACGAATCATCTGAGCAACGGAGGTAAAAACGGATATCGTTATCTAGTCAGAGCAATCAAATACGAATCTCTTCTGATTAACTTCACTAATTATCATAAAAATTAGGAGACTATATATTTCA
The DNA here is from genome assembly GCA_023531435.1 of Papaver californicum. Lineage (NCBI taxonomy): Eukaryota > Viridiplantae > Streptophyta > Magnoliopsida > Ranunculales > Papaveraceae > Papaver > Papaver californicum. The sequence goes on along the minus strand of JAJJMC010000419.1, from coordinate 1,872,152 downwards.
AGGGTTTCATTCACATACATAATTAGCATACAATATAAAAAACCACACCAAAAAAACAAAAATAAAGAAAAAAAAAAGCAATCACTTATGCTACTTTTCCTTTAGGAAAAATGATACTTTTAATTTTTCATTGTTATCAAAGATATGTCAAATTGAAAAAAACATAAAAGTACCATATTTTGGAGGGAGTATTACTAAAATCTAATAGTTAACTAAGAAAAAATACGAAAAACAAAAAAAACAAAAACCAGGGTGTGGTATATTAGCTTACCACTACTACTTGAAGAAGTTCCTCCTCTATATTGGTCATCAACACCACCAGCTGAATACCTGACATAACATTTAGCTAAAAACATATCACCTGAAATTGCTGTACCACAATTACTTTTCAACTCTTGGATAGCAGAACCCAAACAATCTTGACACTCTGATAGACTCAAATCACCAGTACATTGAGCCATCCCTTGGATTTTACCTGAACCACCAACTCTATATGGTCCACCACCAGAACCTAACCCAGCCAACAACGCATCTCTACGGCCTAACAGATCAGAATCATAACCAATCGCCGATCCACATTTTTTCAACACAACGGTCTTATCTTCGACACCTAAAAACTTAGTATTATCATATTTAACAAAACAACCTTGTAGTTCTAGCGCACCACCATATGCGTTAGAACAGAGAGTACCGATTTGACTCACTGCACGAGCTACACAGTTAGTACAATCTGGCATGGATAAATCACCTCTGCATTGATATAAACCATAAGCAGTGTCTTGTGATGAAGCACCCATGATTGTGAAATTGTTATAGGTTGAGTAAGTAGCTGAGTTAACTAGGGAAGTGAGTAGTGAGTTAATGTTTGACTCGTACATTGAATTTGGTGAATATTTTGCTTGTGAACATCCACCGTAGATGAATGAATCGGTTCTAAGGTCTGATTCAGCTGGGTTTAAGTATAAAGAAAAGATGGTTAGAAAGATTACTACAGAGACAAATGATAGTGATGAATAAGATGAAGGCATTTTGTTTGTGGATTTTTTCTTCTTCTTTCTCTATCTAATTAGACTCTAATCGACTCTCTGATATGTCTCTGGAGCGTGGGAGATAGAGGGAGGGAGAGGTTGTTATGAAAGAAGGATTTTGGTACTGAGTGGAGTCTAAATATAGAAGAGATGCAAACATTCGGTATTCTCTCTTTATTCTGACAAAAGGAGGTTCTGAGTGGAGTCTAAATATAGAAGAGAAGCAAACATTCGGTATTTTCTCTTTATTCTGACAAAAGGAGGTTCTGACTAGATTCCTGCCCTTTTTAATAAGCCTAGCTACTACCCATTCCCAAATATTCAAAACTGAAGCTAAAACTAAAAAAGCAGATAGAAATTAGTGTTTGTGTAGATATGATATGTTAGGAGGAGGAAGATCCCATGAAACGCACGGAAAAGTCTTATCTTCTTGAGAAAACAGACAAGAAATGGTAATTGGGGTTTGTCGGGAAGTACTATTAGATGATGCATGAGCAATAGAAAGGCTATGTAATTGTGGGCACACACTCATCTTCATCAACCAAAGACAAAATCCTACCATTAAATTACTCAAAACCAAAGACACAATAAATAATTCATACATGGCACAACATTATTGAATCCATGAACGAAAATGACAATTTGACAACTCTTCTTTTCTTTCTCTCTTTTCCACCACCACCACCTCTTTTCTATTGCCTTTTTGCTGGCATGGAAGTTTCTTCCCTTTCACAAACCCAAGCTTTTGTGAAGTTACTTCTCAAACTGTTTCAGACTAATTCTGTCTCTATCTTGTAATCCCACTATCAATAACAAGACAGATAAACAGAATCGGGTAGGAAACTTACTTCTGATATTTATTTGGATCAAAAGTTTCCTTCTCCTTTTCCTTCATCTTCTACTCAGTAGAAACCCCAAAAATCTCTACTGAAACAATCACGTCCTCTATTCTAACTTCAAACCCTAATTTTGCAGCGACAAAGAGAAGAAATGGGGGAAATGAAAAGAGGGAAATGATCGGTTTGTCTTTCCCTAGTCTATATCTTTCCCTTCACAGACAAACAAATCCTTAACCGTTCATCACACGCTTGCACCAACGATCCTAATTCATCGTTACAACCGATGGAATATTCTGAAAATCTAATAGAATATTCTAGAATATTATTTTAACTATCTAATAATGGGCAATAGGATAACTTAAACAACTCGTGGTATTTCAATATATCACGAGTTATTGACTTGATCAACGAGAAAGGACTAATGATGTGGTCCCAGACGGAAAACCTAACATAAATTCCCATCAATTTTCAGATACAAAGGATATTCACCTTTATCTGATTAACCTTTGTTAACCATGTGTTTGGATCTTTAGATATTCCATTTCGGATCAGCTTTCACCTAGTAAATACTTAAAAGAAAATTATTTTAAAAATAAAAATGGTGACTCATTATATTTGGGCATCATAGCGTGACAATTGATAAGGTGGACAATGAACTAATAATGTAGTATGGGATATCGAAGTGCATGGTTGGCAAATAGGTTCCTGCCCTTTTTAATAAGCCTAGCAATTACCCATTTCAAAATATTCAAAACTGAAGCTAAAATTAGAAAAGCAGATAGAAATTAGTGTTTGTGTAGATATGATGTTAAGAGGAGGAAGAGAAGGAAGATCCCATGAAACGTACATAAAAGTCTTATCTTCTTGAGAAAACAAATAAAAAATGATAATTGGGGTTTTATCGGGAAGTACTATCAGATGATACATGAGCAATAGAAAGGCTATATAATTATGGGCACACACTCATCTTCATCAACCAAAGATAAAATCCTACCGTTAAATTACTCAAAAACAAAGACATAATAAACAACTCATACATGGCACAACATTATTGAATCCATGAATAAAAATGATAATTTGACAACTCTTCTTTTCTTTCTCTTTTATCCACCACCACCACCGCTTTTCTATTACCTTTTTGCTTGCATGGAAGTTGGGATGTTGAATATATATGCTCCCAACATCCAAGTTATATTGTGATTTTTTTAACGTATTAAGAACTGCATTAATATTAGTACTATAAGTAAAGGTAAAAATGGAATTTTTCACACTTAGGAAAAAAGAAGAGAAAACTACTTAGGAAGATGGCTATGAAGTGAGCATTCTCATTCAAATTAAACGAGTTTACCAATTTTGATTAAATTCGGTGCTACTATGGATACGGAGAAGACCCTTTAAATCTACCCATTTTCCTCGTATAACAAGCGTAATCCTAGAAAACCGTTTGTTCTCACACGCGTAAGGGTAGGCAACCGCTTCATAACACGAGCATCTGGCTAAGATAACGCCCACCGAATGAGGCACACGAACCAACTGTATAAGACCACACATTCACCAAGCAAATGTATAAGTGTATGCCCCAACAGGCGTTCGTCTACACCCACGCCTGTCACTTGGGCGTGTTGTCGCGTGTGCATCTACCATCAGACGTTGTTCTAGGCTGCAGCTCCTACCGAACGTTCATCCAGCGTCCGTCCCAACCAAGCGTTTTCACTAGCATACGCCTATACAACACTCATCCAACAGAAGGATCCTTATATATGCGCCCAATGCCAAGCGTAAACTTAAGTCTTCCGCTTTATCAAAATTTAGTTTTCCATCGTTGCGTTTCAGGCGAAGTATAACAAAAAAAATGGTTTTAAGTCTTTGATTTTACTCTTTACTCCATTCATGATTGTGGAAGCTCTAACATAGTACTTCTTGTCCCGAACCTAAGTGGGTTCAAAATATAATACACCAACATGTGTGAACATAACCGATAAGTCAAAGCATTATACTACAGTATATTTTATTTATTTATTTTTAAAATTAAAAAATCAGGATCAAGTTTACACTATTTACATCATTGTCCGAACCTAAATGGGTTGCAATACATATTTTGAAGGGGTAAGCGTTGGCTCACACGGAAAATTTTGGTTCATTCTGGTAAATTTTGGATCAAAATGACACATAATAGATTTTCGCTCACAAGAGCTTTTAGATCACTTTGTGTACAAGTTTGGTGGGCTACAAAATAGATTTTGTAACACCTCGTATTTTTTATATGGCCCATATTTTGGGATGCATCATTAAACAAGATGATACATTATCTCGAACTAGTGATACATACTTGGAAAAAATGATACATCTTGACGCCAATCCATCATTTTGTATTGGTGCATACTCTATGATGCGTCATTGATCACAATGATGCATCATTTCGAACTTTTGATGCATACTTGGAAAAACTAATGCATCTTGACGCTAATCCAATCGTTTAGCAATGGTCCATACTCTATGATATGTTATTGATCACAATGATGTATTATCTCGAACTTGTGATGCATACTTGAAAAAAGTGATGCATCTTGACGTTGATCCACCATTTTGCAATGGTGAGTACTTTATGATCCGTCATTGATAACAATGATACATCATTTTGAATTTGTGATGTATATTTGGTAAAAGTGCCGCATCATGATGGTTATGTTACTTACTCGAAAATGCATCATTTGGACTTTGTAATGATTATTTGGTCTAATATTGCATTTAAATTGGGAGGTGATGAGTGTTAAACTCCTCTTATATTTCTATATATAGAAATGTGAGCAAGAGTTATAAAGGGAGGGGATGTTAGCTGAAAATGCATTCTGAAGAAAATATATCAATTTTCCTATATTACTTACCCGAGTATGCATCATTATGCTATGTTTCTTGAACAAGAATGCATCAATGTAACGTATTTTGAAATAAAAAATCTTCAATCATTTTGGTAAAAATATTGCATCTAAAAAGGAAAACTTAACATTAGGAGGAAAACTCATATCAACCTTATTGAAATCTATATATGTGGATATCACGTAAATATGGATGGTAGCTTGGAGAAAATAGATGCATCATTGATCTTGAAGATGCGTCATTCTGGCTTTGTGATGCATAGTGATGCAGTTTTACTATATCGCTGGATCGAGAATATAACATTTGATTTTATTGCTAGCAAAGGAATCCGTAATTTACAAACATAGGCTTCGCTCGGCTTTTAGCCCTCGACGGAAATATGAATTTTTTTGGTGATACGAATTACACATGGTTATGTCCTTGATGTCCATTTGTTTTTCCTTTAATCGGCTTGGGTTGGTAGTTCTATTCAAGATGGGTATTGATAGATGAACTACGGTCGTGCTTGATTCTTTAGCGGTATTGAAGAGGGTATGTAGGCATCCGTTTTGTGGTTCAGTACTTGGTTGCTCATATCATCTACTGAGAGATGATGAAATCCACTTAGGTGATCTATATCATATGTATCTGCGCTTGAGAAAAGAGATGATTATAACTACATAAGTTAACTTATATTATCTTGGCTTGGGGTACATGAAAAGAGATGATTATTACCGTACCTAGTTGTACATATCATCCCTTGAGAGATGATTACAATCTTTTTGAGGAAGTCCATAATGTTGAAGAGGTAGTTGTAGTCTATCTACAAGATGTTCACACTATCCAGATAGTTATACTACACCGGCATGTGCCAGTTGCGAATTGACCATGACCAGTATTTGCTAGGAAACTAGATGATGCACAATATATAGATGGCACGAGATTGGTTGTTGCATCCTTCGCATGAGCAAGAATATTTTCATGCATCCAACACATGATCGGAGCTGTTAACATAAATGAGACTGCATAGTAAAACCATAGTAGAATGTTTAACGAATGTGATTACTCTTGCAAATATATTAATGTTCGCAGGAAGTCGAATAAGCTCATCTTCCGTATGGAGTAATGGAAACGACTTATGTACTAATCCAAGACATAGCCAAGGACTAGCTAGACAGTGCTTGCAAGCCTGTGTCAATGAGAAATGCGTCAACATCGTAAGTTATTCGGCTAAGAAGGGCGCGTGGTACGTGGGGAAAAGTTTGTCAATAGTTGGAAGACTTTAGTGGCATGATTTCACTTTAAGATTACTGTTCCAAAGAGCGAATATCATGGCCTCGATGAAAAGGCCACATGTTGGTGCAGGTAGTGCTCCGTAGTTACGGTTGTGAGTTACTAAGGCCTTGCAAGCTTAGCAGAATAAAAAGGCAAGTTAGAATGGTATATTGTTACATTTAAAGAATCCTTCTTATAAATTAGGTTGGGAAAAGCAAATCGATAAAAATTTACTCGGTAAGAACAAATTTTTCGTAAACCTTGACAGCGTAGTAGCATAAGCTTATGACGAATTGGGAAGTCGGAACTTGCCAACTGGGTGTTGAGAGCGAAAAGATTTCCGGTCTGTCATATTATACCTCACGGTTAAAAAGTTTAATTCAATAGAAAAAAAATACTACAATGGAATTTTATGCGGGTTATGGCGCTGGCATATTTTAACCCAAATTGGCAATTTTTTGGTCAGAAATATTATTTATGATGTAAATGATAATGTGTTATTTCTTATAAGAAGTCTTTTTCTCACTTGAATTTTGAATCTTTTTCAGTTTCTATTTGGACCTCTATTTCTCGTCTCTTATCCATGTCACTACTCTTGTCCAAGCAGAATTTTCTTTTGTTGATCTTGGATTTTAATAATTGGATCATTTAGAATTGTTCTAAGGTTTCAGATAGAAAGGATATAGACCTTTATTCGATTACCCTTTGTTAACCATTTGTTTGGATATTCCATTTCGGATCAGTTTTCTCCTAACAAATACTTAAGAATTTTTTTTTTTAAAATAAAAATAAAAATATAAATGGTGAATCATAATATTTAAGCATCATGGCGTGACAATCGAAAAGGTAGATAATAAACTAAAAAGTAGGATATCGAAGTGCATGGTTGGAAAATAGATTCATTCCCTTTTTAATAAGCCTATCTACAACCCATTCCAAAATATTCAAAACTGAAGCTAAAACTAGAAAAGCAGATAGAAATTAGTGTTTGTGTAGATATAATATGTTAAGAGGAGGAAGATCCCATGAAACGTACGAAAAAGTCTTATCTTCTTGAGAAAACAAATAAAAAACGATAATTGGGGTTTGTCGGGAAGTACTATTAGATGATGCATGAGCAATAGAAAGGCTATGTAATTGTGGGGACACACTCATCTTCATCAACCAAAGACAAAATCCTATCATTAAATTACTCAAAAACAAAGACATAATAAACAATTCATACATGGCACAACATTATTGAATCCATAAACGAAAATGATAATTTCACAACTATTTTTTTCTTTCTCTCTTTTCAACCACCACCACTTGCACCACCACCACCTCCTCTTTTCTATTGCATTTTTGTTTGCATGGAAGTTTTTTTCCCTTTCACAACTTTAACATATACAAAATACAATATACAATTAATAGTAAAATGCTTATGGCGATAGACTCAACTTCACAAACCTACAACACTATTCAATTTGCATGTTTAGTTGTTTTTCTTGCCATTATTTTGGAACTTGTTTGGTTATATAAAAGAGATGGGTTGATCAATTTGTGATATAAATTTTGTCTAACACTAGCCTTGTCCCTTGTGCAAGTATGCATTGCGTTAAACATAACTAGTATTACACCCTGTAAGAATTTTGTTTATCGAAAATTACAAGGAAAACTGAACAAAAAGTCTAAACACAAAGTTATGAATAACAAATACCTAACCAAGGATACTTTTCTGGTAAACTTTGGCGAGGTTAAAGCCCGAAAAGTCTTTGTCCATTTGGAATGTTGAATACATATACTCCCTACATCCAAGTTATATGTGTGGATTTTTTCACGTATTAAGAACTGCATTAATACTAATACTATAAATAAAGGTAAAATGGAAATTTTGACACTTAGGAAAGAAGAAGAGAAAACTACTTAAAAAGAGGGCTATGAAGTGAGCATTCTCATTCAAATTGAAGGAGTTTACCAAATTTGATTAAATTCGGTGCTACTATGGATACGGAGAAGACCCTTTATCCCCTAAAATCTACCCATTTTCCTCGTGGTATTAACTTGGTCAGAAGGAACATTGTTTTTCTTTTGAGCGAATGAATTTTATTGGTGGCTATTGACTGTTTTTATTGGTTGCTGTGTTGATGGGCTCAAATTTCAATGAACCACATTAGAACCAAAATTCTAGCAATTGTATTCCATTGTTCTTCTTTGATGAGTTTTAGGACTAGCATCAAAATTAAAATTGTAGGCAAAGGGGGATACAAAATGAAATCATTATGTATGGGCAAAGAATGAAGTGAAAAATAAGTCTTAAATAAATTATGCGACCATAAACCTAAGTAGCTTGGCAAACCAGTTGTTAAGCTTTGTGTACCCAAGTTTAAGATTGTAAACATTAATCTGACCAGTGATTCAAGTAGGTTAATTTTTTATATGGGCATGTGGTATCAATTATAATTTGGTACGTGTTATAATGCATTGAATTAATATTCACCTAAATTTTGAAATTTTATTTTCTTCTAATAAATATTGTTAGATTTTAATTAAATTTAATACCACGTGTTAAATTATGACTGGTACCGTATGTTGACATTAAAATTCAAGAGAAATAAGAAAAGGATGACTCACAAATCAGGGGCAATTTGACAAACCTTTAGAAACTGGTTCTGGTTCTAAGTCTTCTGCTCGAGCACTTAATTTACGTTACTAGCCTTGCTAGTTTCGGACATTTTGTAATTTTGTACCTTTCATTTAACGATGTTAAATGGAGAATAATGATTCTTCTTCATGACCATCTTAACGTTATGACAGTCGTGGTAACTGTTTTATTTTTATATCGCAACGTGAAACATAAAGAAATGTGTGTTTGAACTGTAGTAGTAACCAAAGGCTTACAAAATAACCGTTTTTCTCTCTCGAAAAAACGGCCATTAAAACGGTCACATCTAGGTAGCGTGTTCGTGAGGGTTACCGATATCCATGATTGAATAATATTGTTAAACAAAAAAACGGTGTTATGTAGACCCGTTATAACCGTTTTCATGCGCGTTATAATAGTTAAATTCTACGGGCATCCAACCCAAAACAAATTGGCAAAGAGTGGAGTGACCTTCCATATTATATTTTAAGTTCATTATAGAGATATTAGCAATGTAGTACTATTATCTTTCACACGCCCCCTCACGTGTAGGGCACTCTCTGTGGGCCTCTAACACGTGGATCATTGTACGGGTAGCCGTTGGACTTACTCTCGTACGAATCTGGTTCTGATACTAAGTTAAAATCTGCAGGCATCCAACTCAAAACTAATTGGCAACGGGTGGAGTGACCCTTCCATATTATATTTTAAGTTCATTATGGAAATATTAGCAATGTGAGACTATTATCCTTCACAATAACCCCAAACTAGAGAGCCAACGGTCTACAAACTCAGGTGTCCAAGGGATAGAGAAGATGCAAATAGAAACCCAAAGGTGGAGAACGATTAATCAAGTCCAACCAGTAAAGACAAAATTCAACATTTTTTAGAGTAGGATAGATGAAGCCGCTTCATAACTAGCCTGATTAAAAGGAATGTTTTTCAAAAATTACTTTTTACGTTTTTTCTTCAAATAAGATTTTTGCATAAATTTTTTAGACCTTTTTTTCAATTTTCACACCTATTATAACCCTTTTTTAGAAGAAAAAAAAATTAAAATATTTTCTTATCTAATTTTTATTTTTAAAATTAAAAATACAATTAAAATCTTCAAACTAAAAGAGTAAAATAACAAAATATAATAAATATTGTGAAATCGTAATTTAGAAGTTATAACCGTTTTTATACGTATTAAAATTGTTTAACCGTTATCATATATCTTATTTAAAATATAACATTAAATATAAATGTTTTTTATCCAAATTAATGGTCATGACCATAAGCCGAGATCCCACCTGTATCCGGTTATAGTAGTTTTTTCAAAGTCATATCTA
>JAJJMC010000419.1:1851426-1861797 GCA_023531435.1 Papaver californicum | reverse complement strand
TTTCTATTATCTTGATTGGTAATATATATTTTTTAGTAGAAAATTTTAAACCTGTGATTTTTTTGTTTTTAAAGCATAAACCTATGGGTTTAATGTAATGCAATCGTCATAAATAATATTCAAGCCAATGTCACAAAAAAGGTGAAAATGAAAAGGGTAGTCAAAAAATTGAAGAACATGAATGAATACATACATGCAATGCGTAGATGAAAACCGAAGAACAAACAAAGTTTGTGATGTGACGTTGTCTTCTTTTCTTTTCTTTTCTTTTTTTTTTGTTAATTCGACGTCTGGATCTGGATCTGGACCTGACTCGGTAAAAATTAAATATTAGATTGTTTATTTTTAAGTTTGAATCAAATCCGATCTGTTACTTGATTCATATCTAACTCGTTAGCTGACTCAGGTCTAATTTTTGATTTGAATCTGCTTACATCAGGAAATTTAAAACTCCTAATTTATGGGATCAAACTATTGACTTGCATATTTTTAAATCAACTGTGTCACGTCTAACTTAAAAAATGAACATATTGAATTAAATCACGATAAATCAGGCGCTTTCAATTAGATATAGATGAGTCAAGTGATTACAATCAGATCCAAATGAAATAGATTCAGGAGAAGAAAAATGATGCCAATTGTAAATTCAGGCATTTGATTCGCCTACGAGAAACGATGGAGGGAAACTTTGGACCTATAGTAAGAAAATCATGTCTACGTACATTCGAATCGAAGTAACCAGCAGTAGTAAGTACTTACCTTGTCAGAACCTTCTTCTGTCAGAATAAAGAGAGAATACTAAATGTTTGCTTCTCTTCCATATTTAGACCCACGCAGTACTATTTATGTCTAAAGCAATGCATACTTGCACAACGGACAAGGTTAGTGTCAACCAAAATTTATATCAAGGAAGCACAAATTGATTATCCCATCTCTTTTATAGAACCAAACAAGTTCCAAGACAATGGCAAAAATAACAACTAAACATGCACATTGAATAGTGTTGTAAGTTTGTGAAGTTGAGTCTATAGCCATAAGCATTCTACTATTGATTGTATATTGTCATTTTGTATCTGTTAAAGTTTTGAAAGGGAAGAAACTTCCATACAAGCAAAAAGGCAATAGAAAATAGGTGGTGGTGGTGAAAAAGAGAGAAAGAAAAAAAGAGTTGTCAAATTGTCATTTTCGTTCATGGATTCAATAATGTTGTGCCGTGTATGAATTGTTTATTATGTCTTTGGTTTTGAGTAATTTAATGGTAGGATTTTATCTTTGGTTGATGAATATGAGTGTGTCCCCACAATTACATAGTCTTTATATTGCTCATGCATCATCTTATTGTACTTCCCAGAAAAAACCCCAATCATCATTTCTTGTATGTTTTCTCAAGAGATAAGACTTTTCCGTGTGTTTCATGGGATCTTCCTCCTCCTACTAATTTCTATCTGATTTTTTAGTTTTAGTTTAATTTTTGAATATTTGGGAATGGGTAGTAGCTAGGCTTACTAAAAAGGGAAGGAATCTAGTCAGAACCTCCTTTTGTCGAAATAAAGAGAGATTACCGAATGTTTGTTTCTCTTCTATATTTAGACTCCACTCAGTACCAAAATAATCCCTTCATAACAACCTCTCCCTCCATCTCCCACACTCCAGAGACAAATCAAACAGCCGTTTAGAGTCTAATTAGATGGATAAAGAAGAAGAAAAAATCCACAAACAAAATGCATTCATCATATTCATCACTATCATTTGTCTATGTAGTAATCTTTCTAACCAAATTTTCTTTATACTTAAACCCAACTGAATCAGACCTTAGAACTGATTCATTCATCTACGGTGGATGTTCACATGCAAAATATTCACCAAATTCGATGTATGAGTCAAACATTAACTCACTACTCACTTCCCTAGTTAACTCAGCTACTTACTCAACCTATAACAATTTCACAATCATGGGTGCTTCATCGCAAGACACTGCTTATGGTTTATATCAATGCAAAGGTGATTTATCCATGCCAGATTGAACTAACTGTGTAGCTCGTGCAATGAGTCAAATCTTTACTCTCTGTTCTAACGCATATGGTGGTGCGTTAGAACTACAAGGTTGTTTTGTTAAATATAATATTACTAAGTTCTTAGGTGTTGAAGATAAGACCGTTGTGTTGAAAAAATATGGATCGGCGATTGGTTATGATTCTGATCTGTTAGGTCGTAGAAATGCGTTGTTGGCCGGGTTAGGTTCTGGTGGTGGACCATATAGAGTTGTGGTTCAGGTAAAATCCAAGGGATGGCTCAGTGTACTGGTGATTTGGGTTTATCAAATATCAAGATTGTTAGGGTTCTGCTATCCAAGAGTTTAAAAATAATTGTGGTACATCAATTTCCAGTGATATGTTTTTAGCTAAATGTTATGCCAGGTATTCAGCTAGTAGTGTTGGTGATCAATATAGAGGAGGAACTTCTTCAAGTTGTAGTGGTAAGCCAATTTACCACACCCTGGTTTTTGATTTGTTTTTTTTTTTTTCATTTTTTCGTAGTTAACTATTAGATTTTAGTGACAATCCATAGAAAATACGGTTTTTTTTTATTTGGCATATCTTAGTAAAATGAAAAATATCATTTTTTCTAAAATAAAATTAGTATAAGTGATTGTCTTTTTTACTTTTTTTCTTTATTTTTTTTTGAATGGATTTTTATATTGTGTGCTAATTACGTATGTTAATGAAACCTGTGATTGCCAAATGTGTTGTAACTTTGGGTCACAACCAGAATTGCCTTATGTAGAGTATGTTATCACATCACAAGATTTACTCTTATGAGTGATCAGAAAAATACATAAGAAATAGACTCGAAAAATCACACGGATTTACAATCAAGATACAAATATCCTTAAGTTAAATATTGGTATTATTTATCATAATCTACATGATTCATTATTATAGAAATCAAGATACAAATTTATCATTATGCATAACATGGGTTAAATGAACTATCAAATACATAGAATCATATCTAAGCTCTTTACTATCAGTTCACAATCTTCAGTATAATTTCTTCCCCAAATTTCTCATCCCCTTTTCTGTTATTGAACTTTATATTTATAGTTAATTTTATGGGGCCCGCCAATCTGGCTTTCCACGTGTTTATTCTTATCTATGGCCAAAAATTAAGTAATCCCGCAGTCTTCGTAAGCAAATTATTTGTTTATTCTTCTTTCTCACCTGTCATCCCGAAACCATCTTTCGGTCTTATTAGTTTTATATTTATATGAGGGTTGTGGGATTATTTGAATCTTAGCATGTCTGACATGTAACTTCTTTAAAGTGAATCGTCATGCTTTGGTTCTTTGCATCCCGCATCTTGTAAATCTAGTACATGTCAATCATTGATCAATTCTCATCATTACTCTTTAATGAGTCATGCTTTTCCGATCCTCTCTCATCATTACTCTTTAATGAGTCATACTTTCCCGATCCCTGCTGTCAGTCATGCAATTAATGATGTTTGTTTGGGGAAGAACATCGTACTTTCCCGCAACATTCGTGTCATTCATGCATTATCTATGTCATACTTTAATTCTGTCGACTTTTCAGATCTTCTTTTAAAACGATTTTACTTTGGTGCTTCTCGACTCATTTTACTTCATTACTTCTCCGATATCTTTGAGACACGTGTTCATCAGAATTTATCCCCTCACAATTTGCCCCTTTTTTTCTTGAAATTGACTGTTGATACAAATAAAGGAAAAATAATAATTACCATTTTCTCTCCCATGCCTGCAATAACTTCTTTTGGCACGTTATCCGCTTTTTGCGGTAGCATTAACTTCCTTTTGTAAGTTTTTGTCGGTTAGCATTTCGAGGTGATCAGATTTTCTGATAAAGTTTTCTTCCTTTTTCAGTTTTGACGGTTTATTAGCTTCAGTCCTCTCTATTTAATATCAACTATTTTCACCATTCTATTCTTTATACCTTTTGTTTTCTTTCTCTTAAAGTTGCATCTCTTTTCTTCCTTAAACTTTTCAAAGATTTTTTCAACATCTGGTTATTCTCTTGAAACTCTTGTACCTCGGGATTTTGCATTAGGATCAAGCTTTCAGTCTTTTCAATCATCAGATTCTTCTATCTCTCACTTTATTGTAATTAATCTTTTTCTTTATTATACCTTTTCTCCAACTGATTCTTTTTGGATTTTTCTTTGAGAATGTTGATGATTACCTAACTATTATTTGTTAAGATGAAGATAATGATTATAATGATGATGACAATAATGATGTTAATCTGTTATCTTGATAACTGATCACTTTTCGTGTCTGATCAAAATATGCTTTGCCCATGTTCTATTTTTCTTCTACTTTATTTTATTTTTGGCTCTGGTATATTTAGATATTGAGATACTTCTTTGTGCAGATATAACCTTATCATGGCTGGAAGAGCGAAAGCTAAAGTAACTGGTGACATATCTCATCAAGATGATCAATCTTTGACCAGAAAATCTTCCCGATACCCTTTGCCAAGAGATCACTCTTCTTCTTCTAGGCTTGTTAGTGTTCCTGTTGGTTCTTCTAAGCCTCCACAAGCTTCTGTCCCAGTTAGTAAACGGTCTCTTGCGAGGGATAGCTTTAGATCCATGGATCTTGAAGATTTCAATCATAAGCATCATCTTCAACAATTCAAAGTTTCGTTTTTTTATCCCGAAGGATGGTGAAGACGAAATATTAATGGAAATGATAGAGGGATTTGAGTATAGCAACACCAAGTTTTTAATTCCCGCAGGAGCTATAGATGCAGGCCTTCGTCTTCCTTTATATCAATGCGGGAATTCCTATCAATATGAAGTTCTCGCTAGTCGCAGACAACATCATCATAGCTTAACCCGATCCGTAGCTCAGTATAACGGAAATTGGTGGCGTATTCTGGACGAATGCAGCATGCGCAGCCATGGAAGAACAAACTTTAATTGTTATGTTCCAAATCCTGATCATCGTAAGTTTTATACAGTTGAGAATTTTCACGCTACTTATGCCGATAATGTTTCCGCAAGGATTACAAGAATTGGAGTGTCGGCCCAATCCGTAAAGGAGGTGAAGGATTCCGCTTGCTTTCGGAAATTCACATCGCCAAGTTGAAGCATGTTCCAGGGACTACTACTTAACCCTTAAAGGAAAGAGTTCGTGATGACCATGACTTCAAGTGGTATCGGACTCCTCTTGTGATTGAATACCCGTGGGTTTTAGGATTTATTTCTGATAAAGAAATCTGCGTTTTCTTTCCCGCTTCGAGGATTATTGTCCTTGGCGGTTGAACTTTTCCGATTTCAAGTTTCCTCTTGTTTCTGTGGTATGCAAAGTTTTCTTTTATGATTTTCATGCTTCAGTTTTGATTAAACTCATTCGATTCTGAGTTTTTATTTTATTTATTTAGCCGGAAGATGAGCCAGAAAGTGAGCAGGAGGATGAGCTAGAAGATGAATTACTGGTTGATAGGCCAAGTTTGTCGGTAGTTATGCCGCAAAGTAAGCAGCAGACTGAAAAAAGCACACCCAATGACGCAAGGGTTAAGCGTAAAGCTACAACTTATGTTGAAGTGGTATTGTTTTCTCTCAAAAAATTCTAATAATTCTTTTTAATTTTAATTAACTAATTCTTGCGGTTTATCCCTAGGGCCGAAAGAAAGTAAAGGAGGATCCTCGGGATCCTTCTGATAAAGAAGAAGGTGAAATTCGAGACTCTCCTCCTCGGCATCTCACTTTGAAAAGAATTAAAGGCCCACCTAGAAGGATTCAAGAAGAAGAACAAGTTATCCCTCTTCAGATAACCCATCGTGCCTCTTCCGGACATGTTAACATTGCGGAAAACGTCCTAATAGTTGGTGCTGTAGGAGAAACTCCAGAAGCTGCAAGAGAGGCTCCAGAAACTGTGACTAATCCTTCACTCCCTACTGCGGATGTTGATATTTCCTTCTGTTGATCTTATTTTATTTTATTTTTTAACAAGTTTAAATTTGCAGCTTGCATATGGTCAGAATGCCGTATTCACTGTATATAAATTTTATAAGGCGCGTTGCATGATGATGGAGTCGAAGCTTAAGTCAGTGGAAGATAAGGCTTCAGACAAGTAGCAGGAAATTGACATGCTTCTTCAACAAGTACAAGATCTTCAAAACCAAGGTTTGACTTTTCCTTTCTTCTCGTATTTTCTTGAGATTTTATACATGTCTTCTGAATTACTTTGTGGGATCAGCGGGGGATTCAGAACTCATATCTAAGATGCAGCGTAAAATTTCACAACTGAAAGATCATATGGTGAAAGTCAACAATGAAAATGTTGAAGTTAAGATGAAATTTAATGATCTAGTTGATAGTTTTACATCACTTCGAAGACGTTCATTGGAGAAATATGATGAGTTATATTTACAGCATCAACTTTTGCGTGATGATATGGTTCGCAAGAAAACAGAGTTTAACGCTACCTTGTTACGGGCTAAAGATAGCGCGACCGAAATGCAAGCTAAATCTGACAGATTGGAAGAAGAAAACCGAAGGCCAGAGTATTCTTTCGGGATTATCCCGCTCTAGTTCATTTCATAATTCACAATTTTCTGGATATATATCTCAATTGATCAAGGAAAGGGATAAATTTGCTTCATAGGCGCATGCTAAAGGAAAATCCCTTGAAGATGCTCAAGCCAAAATTCGTGAATTATCTGATTCCGTTCTTCACCGTGATATTGACATTCACCGTTTGTATAACAATATGTCAGAGGGTACTTCTAAACTCGATGAAATGCGAGATAATATTATAGATTTAGTTCAGAGTCATGAGAGCCTTCAACAGCTTACTATCAAATATAATAAGCTTTCAGAAGAACATGATTTCCTTGGAGTTACTAATGAGGCGATGTGCCATGAATTAGAAGAGTTTGAATCCCTCGCTAGAGTATCCATTTTTCTGTACATTTTTTGATTTGGTATTTTTCCCGCAATGACTAACTCATTACTTTTATTTTAGGTTTTGAGGAAAAATTTAAGGATGCGGCCGTAAGAGCGGCGAAGGATGAGAAAGAACTCGAGGTGGAAAACAGTAAAGCAAAAGATCTTAATAAACAATTGGAGTTAGCTTCTTCTCAAATTAGTGAAGCACAATCTCAGCTTAAACTTGCCACGACTAGAGCCAACGAAATGCAAGCGCATCTTAAACTTTTATCCTCCAAAGTTTTGGGTGCTGGAGATAAACTAAAGGCTGAGATTTTGAAGAACAAAAGATTGAATGGAGATTTAGTTGCCGAAAGAAGAAAAATAAACATCTTAAAATCAAAGGTTCGGGATTACGAAACTCAAGTAAATAGATCGAAAGCAGAAGTTGAGGAGAAGAAATCTTATATTATCTGGTTAAGAAAAGAATTCTAAAATTGCAACATCAGTTAACAAGACTCTTGACAAAGTAGAAGCTGAAGGATCTACAAAAATCTTCAAGCGTGTAAATTTTCCAGAGGTTCCTTCATTTACTGGTGTTCCTCCCGCACCTTAATTCTTTGCAATCGCGATTTAGTCCCGATTGCAGTTGTATTTTTCTTCAGTGCTTTGTTCTTGCAGAACACATTTTGAATATATATTAATCATTAATTCATGGCATGAGTGTAATTTAATTGACTGTCATGGATTTTTATACCTTGAGTCATATTTTGGGTACAATACATATCTAACTTTTCTCTGGCCAAGAGGAAATTAGGATGTGTCCCGATTGTCTCCTGAAACGGAGAATGATTATAGAAATTAAATATCATGTTAGGTATCTCTACTAGTGAAAATCCAATAGTCATGCACTCATAGACATGGATTTTCTTTGAGAAGATATGCTTATAGATTTACCTAATATGAAATTAATTTGATGTACAATTTTATTGCCGATTGCGGCCATTTCCTGGAGTGAAGAGTACCTGGAACGATGATCATTATTAAGTTATGCATCTCTAAATTGGAAAATCCCATTGTCATATGCATTTAGATTTTCAAAAGAAAATGCATTTAGAATGCTTTACCTATTCTGAATGCAAATTATTGCGCAATTGCATTTCTGATCAAGGGTAATATGTTTTGAGGTATTGCGCGTTCCATGGGTGTGTAAAATCTCCCTATTCATATTCCGCAAATAATATGATCCTTGTCCCGCAACCCCTTGTATAATGTATGGTCCTCCCCACGTTGGTGCAAACTTTCCTGCTTCCTTGTCCCTTTGATATTCCGGGATTTGTCGTAGGATGTATTGTCCTTCCACAAAATTCCGTAACTTTACTTTTTTATTGTATTCTCTTCCAATCTTCTTTGGTAATTTTCCATCTTTTGTAGTGTAACCTCCCTTCTTTCTTCTAAATCATCCAACTTCTCGAGTATTAGATCTGAATTCAGATTTTTCTCCCATGCTTCCGTTTTTGTAGTGGGTAAAATAATTTTTATTGGTATAACTGCTTCAGTTCCGTAAGTAAGGAGGAAAGGTGATTCTTATGTGGGCTCTCTCCTGGTGGTGCGATATTCCCATAGTGTATTATGAAGTTGTTCGCACCACCTTTTATGATGCCGATCAAGTGTTTTCTTTAGGTTCATGGCAATTGTCTTACGTGTTGCTTCGGCCCTTCTATTACTCTGTGGATAAAGTGGGGTTGATTTATTTTTTTGTATATTGAATGCCTCGAAAAGCATATCTATATTCTTCCCTTGTAATTGTTGTCCGTTATCATAAACTATGGCCGCTGGAATCCCAAATCTACAGATTATGTTCTCGAATAAGAATTTAAACACATTAGTGTCTCTGATTCATGCAAGAGCTTTGGCCTAAACCCATTTAGTAAAGTAATTTCTGGCTACAATTAAGTATCTTCTCTTTTTGAAACCTTCTACTAATGGTCCAACAATATCTATTCCCAACTTTGCAAATGGCCAAGGGCTGAGTACTGAATTAAGTTCTGTTGCGGGAGCTTTTATTCGTTTCGCGTAGCGCTGACATTCTTCGCATCTTTTCTCCATATTTTCTGCATCTTTATGCATGAATAACCATTAATAACCCTGCGTTTTTTCCTTCAATGCCAATGATCGTCTTCCACCGTGATTTCCCGCATCTCCATAATGTATATCTTTAAGAATTCGTAATACTTCGTTTTGGGATAAACATCGAAGTAAAGGTCCCAGAAAAGACTTGCGGTATAGAATTTTGTCCCGCAACTGATAATTTACTAATTTAAATTGCACCTTCCTTTCTTCTTTAGAATTTGCGGTTAGTACCTCGTCTTGCAAATATCGATGGATTGTAATTCTCCAATCTTCTTCAATAATATCATTTTCTGTTCTTTACGGGAAACTTATATCTTCTGGGATAGTTGCTTCTTCAATATCTTCCTCAATACTTTCTTCCATATTTTCAACTGTACGCAACTTAATTGACGGTTCATATATCCATCCAATCTTTATGGCTTACGTGTTCGGATCTTTTATCATTGAAGAAAGAAATGCTAATGCATCATCATGACGGTTCTTATCTCTGGACAAATATCGAAAAGTTATATTTGGAATTTGATGTGCCAATCTTAGTACGAGATTCTTATACAGTGCCAGGTCTTCATCTAGTGTTTGATATTTTAGCTCAACCTATCGAATTATTAATTGTAAGTCGCTTGTGAGTCGCGCATTATTTAATCCTAATTCTATGATGATTATGAGGGCATGAACAATAACTTCGTATTCTACTATATTATTTGTGTGCTGATCAAATTCTAGTCGAAATGAATGTATCATTCGATCTCCCGCAGGTGTGGTAATTATAATTCCAATTCCCGCACCTTCTTTATTTCTAGACCCATCAATGAATATCTCCCATCTTTGGGGATTTGCAGAGCTCAAGTTGTCCTAGGGATCATCATCTTCAAATCCGGGAAAACCTTTAATTCCATTATCATAAAATAACAAACAGTTATATGAACGAAAAGTAAAAGATAAGGAGTAGAAGATAATTGGTTTTTACATTTGGGCGAACCTTGAATCTTATAATCATCTTCTAGCGGGAAATCCGCAAGGAAATCAGCTAGAACTTGTGACTTTTGTGCAGTTTGTAATTCGAATAAAATGTTAAATTGTTCTAGCTGTGCATTCCATTTTGCTATCCTTCCAACTTTTCCTGCATTCTTCAGCACTGACTCCAATGGTGCCTTACTTTGTACCTGCACATATGCGTCAGGAAGTATGTACGTAATTTTTGAAAAGCAAAAACTAATGCTAAGATTAGTTGTTCAATTTTTGTATAATTCCTCTCTACGGAGTTCAAAGTCTTGCTAATATAATATACTGGTTTCTCGATTTTCTCATTGATCCAGACTAACACTA
>JAJJMC010000419.1:1836474-1851416 GCA_023531435.1 Papaver californicum | reverse complement strand
TCTCACATCTCTCATTCCATTGAAATCTATTTTCTTTCTTTAGGATATCAAAGAAAGGTTTGCATCTTTCCGATGATCTTGCAATAAATCTGCTGAGTGCGGCCAAACAGCCATTTAATTTCTGTACTTCCTTAATATTTCTTGGAGATGACATATTTACTATTGCCTGGACTTTTGCGGGATCAACTTCAATCCCTTTTTTGGTGACCAAATAACCCCAAAACTTCCTTGATGAGACTCCAAAAATGCACTTTTCCGGATTGACCTTCATTCTGTATTTTCGTAAAGCTTCAAATATTTATTTTAAATCTTGTATATGACTTGATGATAGCTTAATTTTTACTAACATATCGTCCACACAAACTTCCAATGTACGACCGATCCAAGGCTTAAAGATTGTGTCAACCAACCGTTGATATGTGGCTCCTGTATTTCTTAACCCAAATGGAATTCTGGTATAACAGTACAAACCGCGAGGAGTAAAGAATGCAGTGTGCTCTTGATCTTCTTCAGCTAATGCAATTTGATTATAACCGGATTGTCCGTCCATAAAAGATAAAGCCTCATGGCCCTCAACCGCATCTACTAACTGGTCAATACTGGGGAGTGGATAACTATTTTTGAGGCACACTTTATTCAAATTAGTGAAATCTATGAAAATCCTTACTCCACCGTTCTTCTTTGGTACAATTACCATATTGGAAATCCAAGTTGGATATCGCACCTCTCGAATAAATCCCGCATCCATGAGCTTTGTTAATTTTTTTTCGACAGAAACATGATATTCTGGCGCGACTTTACGTATGCGTTGCCGAAAAGGTGTTGCTTATGGGTGTATATGTAACTCATGATGTACAATATTCAGATCGATTCCCGACATGTCTTCCATCTTCCGTGCAAATATGTCCACAAAATCCCGAAGTAGCATGATCAAATTTTGTTCCTTTTCCACTTCCATCATCGTTCCAACCTTTATCAGTTTGGAAAAATCTTCCGTTCCTATATTTATACTTTTGTTTCCTCAACTGAGGTAAAGGTGGGTTTGGGAACTCCTAAAAATGTAGGAGTCCCCTTTGGTTGCTATGCTAGAGAGCTTTCTGAGTCAATTTTTGATGTGCTTTCTTTTTCAGCAACTCCTTTTTCTATTTCATTTTCATCCTTTCTGCCCGCAATCTGAATCATGTATTGGTCTAGGGCCTCTTGTTTTTCCTTCATCTTGCGTTCTTTCTTTTTATTTTGTTGTTGATGGTGTCGCTCTTCATTCATATGGATTTCTGCTAGAATACATGATTTGGCATCATTTTGATCTCCTCTTATTTCCATTTCCCCTTGCGTTGTTGGGAACCACAAGTACTGGTGATAGGTTGAAGTCACACCTTTTATTTGATGAACCCAATGCCTTCCAATGATTGCATTGTAGGGGGATGGTGCTTCCACTAAACTGAATTTTGTCATAATATTTATCGGGCCCGCTGCAACATCAAGCATAATTTCTCCCTTCGGCTTTGAAGCTAAACCATTAAATCCATAAATGGTATAACATGATGGAGCTAGTTGATCCTCTTTCATTCCCATCTTTAGAAAAGTATCATAAAATAAAACATTGAATGAGCTGCCACCGTCCATTAGAATTTTCTTTATGTTCCATCCCGATAGTGGCAACGTGAGTACTAACGGGTCATTGTGCATTTCTACCTCTTGATCAACCTCATTTGCAGAAAATGTTAGTGGGGACGCCATCCATTCTTCCTGCAACTTTAAAAATTTCATGATTGCGGACTCTTTTATGCAATTTTTCATTGATAGCTACACTCAAAGATGATTGATTCGATTCTGAAAAACAGATCATGTTTATAATTCGATTATTTTGAGAAATGTTGACATCTTTCCCTTTATTGAGCCTTGATGAAGAATCTGGCAATTGAATGAATTATTTTAATCCTCCCGCATCAATCATCCTTTGCACTAGGATAATTAAATTCCTGCATCAGTTTGTTGCATGACCCCGATAACAATGGTACTAACAAAACTCCTTAGAATTCTGAGTATATTCGGGATGTTGTTCTTTTGATCGTGGCCATTAAAAATCTTTCTTGTCCTTTATCACTTTCAAAATTTCCGAATATGGAGTGTTGAGTTTAGTGAAAACCCGCTCCTCAAACTCTTGAAATTTCTTTCTTCCTTCTGACTTTGGCTGCTTTGACTCATAGTTTTCAGCTTTACTCGCAAATTTCTTCCCTGACCCAGATGACGGTTCTATTGAATTGGTTCTTTTTGCATTTCTTTGTTGTTGTACTATTATTCTTGGTTTTTGCCCTTGAATATCTTGCAACCTTGCGCATTTTTCAATGATTTCTCTGAGGGATCCTTCATTTTTGGGATTTAAGTTATGAATATCAACGAAAAGCTGATTTTTTTTCGATATGATATTCCCCATTTATAGCCATTGATGGCGACTTCTAGAGTCACATCCCCAATTGCCTGACAGGCCATCTTCCATCGTTCTGTATAATCACGAATAGTTTCTTCGGGCCATGAAGCAAGGGAGTATAATCTATCCATTCCTGAATCCACTGGCCTATTGTACATATAGGCTTCTAGAATCCTTCGGGTCAGTTGCGCGAATGAATTCACTGATCCTTCTTGCAAATTATCATACCATGTCAAAGCCAAACCTTTGAAACTTGACGGGAAATTCCGACACATGACAACATCCTCTTGTTCCCATCGCATCATAATTCGATTGTAATATTTCAAGTGTGTGGTTGGATCTTTTGTACCATCATAACATTCAAAAATGGGAACACTACAATCTCGAGGCGTGGGTGCATATGCCAAATATGGCGCAAATGATGTTCGTCTAGCTTCTTTTAATACTTCTTTTATCCGTCCTCCTTCTTTATTTTTTGGATTCTTTATTTCTTCACGCATCTGTTCCATTGCTTCAAAACATTTTTTCCACTTATCATGTTGCAAGCTTGAATCTCCATGATTTATTCTATCGGGACCAGGTTGCTGGGATGAAGATTCCATTAGCACTATTCTTTGGTCTTGACTGTCCCTTTCTTTTCTTCTTGAAGGTCTACTGGAGCTATCCTCTTGCCCCCGTTCCCTTGTTGTAGTTGGTCCTATACCATGTTGGATTGTTTCCTTCAGTATTTGATTTTCTCTTGTCAGATGTGCAATTTTTCGGCACAACTCCGTTGTTCCTTTCGCATCTTGTGCATTTCTTCCATTAAGTTTTGTAAGTGGTCAATAGTGTTTTGTAAATTCTCTTCAAGGGAAGAAACATTTGCATGACTCTCTGAGTTATTTTGTTGATCATTAAAGAATTGTCGTCCTTGTGAAGTTCCTATTATTTCTCTTTGTTGGAGATCCCTTCTTACATTATCCCCTTGATTTCTCGAATTTGCATCTTGAGACATAATTTCTATTTGTTTATATCCTCTTAAGATATTATGGCTTCTTTTTGTAGCAGTCTTTTATCGTTGTAGAAAATCCCTTCCAGTATTCTAAGAGAGCTCAGATAATTAGTCATTTATTTCAAGAAAAATTCTTTCATTCAATCCTAATATAATTGATGCATCTTAACTTGAAAAAGGAAATTATACACAAAACAATTAATTTTCTTAGTTGTCTCAAATCTCTCAAATTCATACGAAATAAAAATGAAACTTAAAAGATTTAATTAAAGATTTTCCTTATTAATTTTTTTATGGTTAATTTTTAAAATGAAAACTTTCAAAAGTAATCTAAGTAATTTTTTGATATATATAATGTAAAAAACAAAGAAATTAAGTGTATGGGCAGATACACTAAATCTGTATATTTATGAAAGTGAATTCTTTCTAATAAATAAAACTATGTATAGAGTTTTTCAACATGGCTTTTAAACACCGTAATCTATTCTATGAAATTCTTTAGTGTAAAAATGAAATTTTTTGAAAATTTAGACAGGTAGAATAAATTCTTTACTTCAATCCCTGTTTCTAGCGCCAAATTGTGATTGTCAAATGTGTTGTAACTTTGGGTCACAACCAGAATTGCCTTATGTAGAGTATGTTATCACATCACAAGATTTACTCTTATGAGTGATCAGAAAAATACAGAAGAAATAGACTCGAAAAATCACATGGATCTACAATCAAGATACAAATATCCTTAAGTTAAAAGATTGGTATTATTTATCATAATCTACATGATTCATTATAATAGAAATCAAGATACAAATTTATCATTATGCATAACATGGGTTAAATGAACTATCAAATACATAGAATCATATCTAAGCTCTTTACTATCAGTTCACAATCTTCAGTATAATTTCTTCCCCAAATTTCTCATCCCCTTTTCTGTTATTGAACTTTGTATTTATAATTAATTTTATGGGGCCCGTCAATCTGGCTTTCCACGTGTTTATTCTTATCTATGGCCAAAAAGTAAGTAATCCTGCAAGTCTTCGTAAGCAAATTATTTGTTTGTTCTTCTTTCTCACCTGTCATCCCGCAACCATCTTGCGGTCTTATTAGTTTTATATTTAGATGAGGGTTTAGGATTATTTGAATCTTAGCATGTCTGACACGTAACTTCTTTAAAGTGAATCGACATGTTTTGGTTCTTTGTATCCCGCAGCTTGTAAATCCGATACGTGTCAATCATTGATCAACTCTCATCATTACTCTTTAATGAGTCATGCTTTCCCGATCCTCTCTCATCATTACTCTTTAATGAGTCATACTTTCATGATCTCTGCTGTCAGTCATGCAATTAATGATGTTTGTTTGGGGTAGAACATCGTACTTTCCCGCAACATACGTGTCATTCATGCATTATCTATGTCAGACTTTAATTCTTTTAAAATGATTTTACTTTGGTGCTCCTCGACTTATTTTACTTCATTACTTCTCCGATATCTTTGAGACACGTGTTCATCAGAATTTATCCCCTCACAAAACCCTTGAAATATATAGTCTCCTAATTTTTATGATAATTAGTGAAGTTAATCAGAAGAAATTCGTATTTGACTGCTATAACTAGATAACGATATCCGTTTTTACCCGTTGCTCAGATGTTCGTAATAACTTTGCATTGCATGTCTATGATTATTTCTCTGATAAATAACTAACCCTTTGTTTAATGAATTGTGAAGAATCCATAATTCCCATGCTTTAAGAATCACGTCGGATTCGTAGACAACCACAGAACATCATACAAAATTTAAGTATTTTGGGGCCGGATTGAAGCGGTCTTTGAGTAGGAACTGGCAAACCCGCCGGTCATAGGGCCCCCCAACTTCAATCTAAGTGTATTAATTTTTTCATGGATGGGAGAAACTATTTGTGTATATGTATGGTGGCACATTTTCTAGAATCAACTTGCACATACCCATTGATGGAGATTGAGACTTGACTATGTGATCATAATGTTGTGTGATGTAGAAAATGATAACAACATCATTTCCAGAAAAGAAAAATGATAACAGTATATGAGATTTTAGAAGAAGTTTTGACCAATAAATGCACTTAAAATATAGGTATGAATCATAGTATAAGAAGAATCCTATGGTTTGAGGGGATTCATTAGTCACCAAATTTAGCTGAAAATTTTAATCACCACGATTTACCATCATTTATGCTTCCTTTTTTTTCTCTTCAAGATTCTCAATAGATGATGATCATTTTTATTCATTGGTGTTCTTTCTGTAATGGGACACAGGTTCGGGGCATTCTTCGTCTGATGATGCCGAAAAAGCACTCGCTATAACCGTAGGTCTATTAGCCGGAGTTGCTGTTTTGATTGTTTTTGCTGCTTTCTTAAGAAAAGCTTTTGGTGGAAAAGGTTTGACTCTTCACTTTGTTTACCTCATCTTTTGCACATATCTTGCTTTATTTTCTTTTTTAAATTCAAATTTAGTAACAGTGGTAAAAGTAGTTTTCTTTTCAACTTAGAAGAGCACTATAGAGGTTTTGTTAACAGTAAAAGTTTTCTTTTCTTAGTACCTTTTGTTTATTTGAGATTAGCTTTATGAAACGAAATTATATATTGAGGACCTTAATATTTGTAATTGCAGGCAAATAAGGTCTTGGAGGAAAACCTATTTGTTCTTTCCCATTCTGCCAGTCGTTCTTTATCTCTAGTTTTTCATAATTTTTCTTTTTTTCTTTTTTTCTTTTCACTTTATCTTTCTAAGACTTCCTTTACGTTTCCCTTAAAGGGACTTAAAGGCATGTCAAAAGATGTGAGGAGAAAAATTTATTGAAACAAGTGATTGGGAAAGTTAAAAGAGAAAAAGAAAGAAAAACAACGACAGAAAAAAGGGCTCATGATAAGATTCTCCGCATATACATCCATTGATCTCCAATTGAACAAATTATGTTGTAATTTAATTCTATGAAGAAAAAGAAAATCTATTATACATTCTTTTTGTGAAGGTGTGATTGTGTATGCCTTTATTAATGAAAAAGGATGTTGTTATATATAAAGGCTGTTGATTTGACATATTTTTTAATGACCCTTTCGATTGTTATTTTTTTATAGGATTAGGTTAGTGATATCTTGATTTGAATTTGGTGCAAATAGAAAGATTTGAGTCTCTTAAGTTTATCTATGTTTTTCTCTTTTGTATTTTTTCTTCTTTTTTTTACCTTAAATTGTATATCAAAAATTGAAGTGAATTCATTTTTTTAAGTCTCACTGTTAAGTATCTACTACTAGGTTAACCTGATTAAAAAAAAACAGAAAAACAAGATTAACCAACAAATGATATATCGTAGCTAAATCTTGTTCAAAGCTGCGACATTTGTTTGGTTGCCTATGGCTAATGATAGGGCATTGAGTGGTCTTTCTTGAGAAAAGCAGTAAAGCCTGGACTGTTAAACATTTTCATAATTTTCATATATTTCTTACTAGATTGTACAGGCACGTCTAGAAATATGCCGAAACTGTGTCGGATATATGGTCGGACACGACACATATCTAACACTTTTCGATATGCGATGGACACATCACATCGTATATTAGAAATTAGCTTTCCACTGCTACTTGAAGAAATTCCTGCTTTATATTGATCATCAACACCACCAGTTGAATACCTGGCATAACATTTAGCTAAAACATATCACCGGAAATTGTTGTACCACAATTACTTTTCAACTCTTGGATAGCAAAATCCACACAATTTTGATATTCTGATAAACTCAAATCACCAGTAACATGAGCCATCCCTTGGATTTTACCTAAACCACCGACTTTATATGGTCCACCACCAGAACCTAACCCGTCCATCAACGCATCTATACGGCCTAACAGATCAGAATCACCAATCGCCGGTCCACATTTTTTCAACATGACGGTCTTATCTTCAACACCTAAGAACTTAGTATTATCATATTTAACAAAACAACCTTGTAGTTCTAGCGCACCACCATATGCGTTAGAACATAGAGTACCAATTTGACTCACTGCACGAGCTACACAGTTAGTACAATATGGCAGGGATAAATCACCTCTGCATTGATATAAACCAGAAGCAGTATCTTGTGATGAAGCACCCATGATTGTAAATTTTTTTTGGGTTGAGTAAGTAGCTGAGTTAACTAGGGAAGTGAGTAGTGAGTTAATGTTTGACTCGTACATTGAATTTGGTGAATATTTTGCTTGTGAACATCCAACGTAGATGAATGAATCGGTTCTAAGGTTTGATGTAGCTGGGTTTAACTATAAAGAAAAGATGGTTAGAAAGATTACTACAGAGACAAATGATAGTGATGAATATGATGAAGGCATTTTGTTTGTGGAATTTTTTTCCTTCTTTCTCTGTCTAATTAGACTCTAAACGACTCTCTGATATGTCTCTGGAGTGTGGGAGATAGAGGGAGGGAGAGTTGTTATGAAGGGGGGATTTTGGTACTAAGTTGAGCATAAATATAGAAGAGAAGCAAACATTTAGTATTCTCTCTTTATTCTGACAAATAGGAAGTTCTGACTAGGTAGGTACTTACTACTGTTGGTTACTTCGATTCGAATATACGTAGACTTGATTTTCTTACTATAGGTCGAAAGTACCCCTCCATCGTTTCTCGTAGGCGAATCAAATGCATGAATTTTACAACTCTGATCATATTTTTTTTCTCCTGAATTCGATTCGTTTGGATTTGATTGTAATCACTTGACTCATCTAGATCTGATTGAAATCACCTGATTTATCATGATCTAACTCAATGTGTTTGTTTTTTTAGTTAGACCTGACTCAGCTGATTTAAGAATATGCAAGTCAATGGTTTGATCCCATAAATTAAGAGCTTTAAATTTCCTAACTTCAACGGATTCTGTTGGGATATATGTTTAAAAGAATTTTCTTTTAAATTTATATCAACATATAATCTCTAGTCTAGTGGTAAAGGATTTTGTGCCTTGCAAGGTAGGTCACAAGTTCAAACCCCCTCCCCTACTAATTGGGTGTATATGTGCACGTACTCGTACGTAGTCCGGGAGCGGGACCTTGGGGCCTTCGGGGTCTTGAGGGGTCTCTTGTATTTAAAAATTAATTTTTGCTCATTTGAAAATATATTTTGAAAACGTTTTACCACCCTTAATTAGTTTTTATTCGCACTAATTGTGATTAACTGTTTTGACCGTTTTTGATTGTTTTTTATGGTAGAAATTATTCTGAATTAATAGCAAAAATTCTCGATTATTTTCGTTTTCATTTTTTGGGCAATAAAACAGTTTTGGGAAACAAAAGGAAACACAAGATTTTTCTGTGTATCTAGAGACTAGGGTTTCTGAGCAAGAAGTAAGAGCGAAAGTATTCAATATCTCATTGTCTGCGTGAGAGATTAAAAGAAAGTTTTTTCTCGGTTGTTTTATCCTGGGGGCGTTGTGACGAAGATTGAACTGCTTGCACAAAAACTCAAGGAAGATCCACGAAACGTCTTAAAGAGAGCGACCTGGTCGTGACTCAGCCATCACTATTTTTTGTGCTTAATCTTTGTTTTGCACGTGTAAGATCAACAATTGTTCCAACAATTTTAAGACGACTTTTCAGCCATGGAGACTGATAAGAAAATTGTTGCTGATATCAATAAGCCTTTCAAGTTTGAAGGACCTCACTTCAGAAGATGGAAAAAAAAGTTGTTCTTTTATCTCAAACTGATGAAGCTGCACATGATGGTGACCTCCTGTAAACCAGCTGATCCAAAAGATGCACCTACTGAAAGTGCAACTCCACAACCAACTGAAGAACCTCCTGTGACCCAAACTGCTGAAGAAAACAAAAAGCCTATGAAAAATGGGTTGATGATGACTTTGATTGCAAAAATTATATCTTTAATGCTTTATCTGATGATTTGTATAAAATATTACTCCATATTTGATACTGCTAAAGATGTGTGGGATGCTTTACAGAAAAAGTATGATACTGAGGAAGCCGGATTGAAGAAATATGCTGTAAGCCGCTACATGAATTATCAAATGGTGGATGAAAAATCAGTTGTTGCTCAGGCTCATGAACTTCAAAAAATAGCTCATGAAATTCTGACCGAAGGTATGAAAATCGATGAACAATTTCAAGTAGCTGTAATGATTGATAAGTTGCCTCCCACTTGGAAAGATTATCGTAATTCTTTGCGTCATAAAACTAAGGAATTTTCTTTGGAAAGTTTGATTGTTAAGATCAGGGTTGAAGAAAAGGCACAGAAACAAGATAAAAATGAAGAGATTCTTATTGTTTCAAACAATAAAAGTCATACTCAAGCGGCCCGTCACACCCTGGGAATTGGTTTCGCCCGAAGCATCGAATCAATGATCATCCATTCCTTACCTTAATAGGCAAGTGGGGGTAAACCTCCTTACCTGTGTACCAATACACAAAGGCTCTTGGTGGTCTTATTGCCGCATACCACGGTGGGGTCTTCGACTGGGGTGAAGTCGTAACAAGGTAGCCGTAGGGGAACCTGTGGCTGGATCGAATCAGAGATGGCCAAGAAAACGGATGCGCGTGCTAACGCGCAACGGTAGGAGCCGTTGCTTGACTCAACACCTACTGTAACTAAAAGATAAGGGGAAGGTTTCACCAATATAACCTTTTTTGTTACACCCCCACCATCGGGAACTCTAACTAATGCCATTCTTCTGAACTTCTTCCACTACATTATCTTACATCTCCAACATATTCGACACCTCACATAACCGAGAAAGGGGAAGTTCTTTACAAAGAATGAGAAAGAGCAAGAGATGATCGGTCACCTTTCCTACTTTCGACCAGAACCACAAGAAAAGTAAACCTAATCAATACAAAAACCAACCCCCATCAAGAAATGAACAAAATTCTAATTCTATTTTTAATTGTTATGCCTGCGGTAAACCAGGCCATATAGCTCGGAATTGCAGAAATAACAAAGGCAAAAATAGCGCACAAGCTAATGTTGTTGAAAGCGTTATAGTTGTCATGGTTTCAGACCCAGAGTTTTATATGGTTGGTGGATCCGATGGGTGGTGGATAGACAGTGGTGCTTCGAGTCATTGTTGTTTTTATAGGTCCCTATTTAAGAGTTATACAGAAATCAAGGATAAGAAAGTGTTGTTGGGAGACTCTCACACCACTATTGTGAAAGGTTCTAGTACGGTAGAACTGATGTTTACTTCTGGTCGGACAATTATGCTGAAAGATGTCCTTCACACTCCAGAAATGAGAAAGAACCTTGTTTCCGGCTATCTTCTCAACAATGCTGGATTGTATCAAACTATTGGATCTGATCTTTACACAATTACTAAAAACAGGATGTTTGTAGAAAAGGGTTATGCTACTGATGGAATGTTTAAGCTTAATGTTGAAATGAATAAAATTGCATCTTCTTCTTATATGGTATGTACTTTTAATGTTTGGCATGCTAGATTTTGTCATGTGAACAGTAGATCAGTAGATACCATGAGCAAGTTAGGTCTTATTCCTAAACTATCTATGCATGACTTTGATAAATATGAATTCTGTAGTCAATCAAAAATAACCAAGAGTTCCCATAAATCTATTATTAGAGAATCTGAACCTTTAAAGTTAGTGCATTCTGATTTGTGTGAATTTGGAGGTGTATTAACTAGAAATGAAAAAACATATCTCATGACATTTATTGATGATTTTTCTAATTATACTCATGTTTACTTGCTAAGTCATAAGAATGAAGCTATTGAAAAATTTAAAGTTTTTATTGCTGAAGTGGAAAATCAATTTGGTAGGAAAATTAAGAGATTTCGTAGTGATAGAGGCACTGAATATGATTCTAAACCTTTTACTGAAATTTACGAATCTTCTAAAATTATACATGAAAAAATTGTTCCTTTTAACCCTGAAATGAATGGAAAAGCTGAAAGAAAAAATCGTACTTTTACTACTCTTGTGACTGCATGTTTACTTAGTTCTGGTGCTGCCTCTCACTGGTGGGGAGAAATTTTGTTGACTGTTTGTTATGTTTTGAATCGTGTTACAAATTCAAAAACAAAAATTTCTCCATATGAACTTTGGAAAAACAGAAAACCAAATGTTTTTTATTTCAGAGTATGGGGTTGGTTAGCTTATGTTCGTATTCCTGATCCTAAAAGATCAAAGTTATCTAGTAAAGCTTATGAATGTGTTTTTCTTGGGTATGCTCAAAACAGTAAAGCTTATAGATTTTTTGATCTTAACAATAAAGTTATTATTGAGTCTATTGATGCAGATTTCTTTGAAGATAGATTTCCCTTTAAATCTAGAAATAGTGGGGGTTCTGTACCTAGTGTTGCACCTAGTACAAGTTCTGAACTTAGAATAGAAGAACCTAGAATTGAAGAATCTAGGGACATTGAAGTTAACCTCAGGCGTAGCAAAAGAGCTAGGACTGAGAAAGACTATGGTCCTGACTTTTATGCTTATACAATAGAGAAAGACCCTTCCAATCTTCAAGAGGCACTTAATTCTCCGGATTTTAATTTTTGGCAAGAAGCAATAGACAATAAAATGGACTCTCATAATTTTAATGGAACTTGGCAATTAGCAGATTTACCTCCTGGTTGCAAACCAATAGGTTGTAAATGGGTACTTAAAAGGAAGTTGAATCCTGATGGCTCGGTAGACAAATACAAAGCTAGGTTGGTAGATCAAGGATTTAGACAAAGAGAAAATGTAGACTTCTTTCATACTTATTCTCCTTTTACTAGATTGAATTTTATTCGTGTTTTAATTGCTGTTGCTGATGTGCATAATCTTGTTGTTCATCAAATGGATGTTAAAACAACTTTCTTGAATGGTGAATTAGAAGAGGATATTTATACGGACCACCCTGAAGGTTTTGTTATTCCTGGTCTAGAACAAAAAGTGTGTAAGTTAGATAAGTCACTTTATGGTTTCAAACAAGCTCCTAAGCAGTGGCATGAGAAATTGATAATTTGATGATTTCACATGGTTTCAGAATTAATGAAAGTGATAAATGCATATACTATAAGTTTGAAAACAATGCATGGATCATGATTTGTTTGTATGTGGATGATTTGCTAATTTTTGGTTCTAACTTGTCTGTGGTTGAAGAAACTAAGAATATGCTTAGCTCTAACTTTGAAATGAAAGATTTGGGTGAAGCTAGTGTAATTCTGGGAATCAATATTACTAGAAATGATGATGGTATTTCTTTAGATCAATCTCATTATATTGAAAAGATTTTAAAGAAGTACAATTATTTTGATTGTAAACCTGTGAGTACTCCTTTTGATTCTAGTGTTAAACTATTTAAGAATACTGGCGATAGCATTAGACAATCTGAATATGCTAGTATAATTGGAAGTCTTCGTTATGCAACTGATTGTACCAGACCAGATATTGCGTATGGAGTTGGGGTTTTATGCAGGTTTACCAGTTGTCCTGGTTTGGAGCACTGGAATGCAGTTGAGAGGGTTATGTGGTATCTTAAAAAGACCGTTAATCTAGGATTACACTATAAGAGGTTTCCTGCAGTCCTTGAAGGATACTGTGATGCTAATTGGAATGCCTTTTAAGATGACTCCAAAGCCACCAGTGGATATTTGTTTAATATCGCTGGAGGCGCTGTCTCTTGGAAGTCAAAGAAACAGACAATTCTAGCTCAATCTACAATGGAGTCTGAATTGATAGCACTAGCAGGAGATAGTGAAGAAGCAGGATGGTTGAGAAACTTTCTTTCTGACATTCCTGTATGGGATAAACCGATACCAGCTACTATAATCCACTGCGATAGTACAACGGCTATTGCAAAAGTACAGAACTGTTATTATAACGGTAAGAATCGACAATTGCGTCGAAAGCACATCATAATTAGAGAATTTCTCACACCTAGAAATAGGTTCAAAGGGAATAACGATTCACAAATGATATGAATATAGAATCATGCATCTTTCCCATGGCATGATATCCTGAAGCGATTTAAGGTTGAGTTCTTTAACACTTACTGTTGTCTATAGATCTATTTAGATTGGGGTACCAAGCTACAAGAGTACCTTTGATAGACTCACCTATGTGAATGTGAAAGTGTTGCCGCTTTCTATGAGAACATGGGAAGTTCTCTAAGTCATTCATTAAAACTGGGATAAGCACAAGGCCGTAATGTGCTGACATTAGGACTTTACTCTTAATATAGTTGTGTGTGTTTTAAGTAATCTGTTCTCTCCATAGAGTTCAAATATATATGTTCGCTCTATGTCAGAGTTTAGAGAACTTAATACTGAGTAAA
The DNA here is from genome assembly GCA_023531435.1 of Papaver californicum. Lineage (NCBI taxonomy): Eukaryota > Viridiplantae > Streptophyta > Magnoliopsida > Ranunculales > Papaveraceae > Papaver > Papaver californicum. The sequence continues at coordinate 1,837,686 of JAJJMC010000419.1, read as the reverse complement.
GGTTCAAAATCGAAAGATACCTTTGCTTATGCACATAACTGTACGAATCTTGCTCAATGATTTTTAAAAATATAAGTGGGAGATTGTTGGGATATATGTTTAAAAGAATTTTCTTTTACATTTATATCAACATATAATCTCTAGTCTAGTGGTAAAGGATTTTGGTCCTTGCAAGGTAGGTCACAAGTTCAAACCCCCTCCCCTACTAATTGGGTGTATATGTGCACGTACCCGTACATGTATAACATTAGTCCGGGAGATGGTCCTTGGGGTCTTGGGGGGTCATGGGAGGTCTCTTGGATTTAAAAGTTAATTTTTGCTCATTTGAAAATATCTTTTGAAAACGTTTTACTACCCTTAGTCAGTTTTTATTCGCACTAATTGTGGTTAATTGTTTTGACCGTTTTTGATTGTTTTTATGGTAGAAATTAATTCTGTATTAATAGCAAAATTTCTCAATTAATTTTCGTTTTCATTTTTTTGGGCAATAAAACAGTTTTTGAGAAACAAAAGGAAACACAAGATTTTTCTGTGTATCTAGAGACTAGGGTTTCTGAGCAAGAAGTAAGAGTGTAAGTATTCAATCTCTCATTGTGTGCGTGAGAGATTAAAAGAGAGTTTTTTCTCCGCTGTTTTATCCTGGGGGGGGGGGGGGGGGGTATGACGAAGATTGAACTGCTTGCACAAAAACTCAAGGAAGAGCCACGAAACGTCTTAAAGAGAGCGACCTGGTCGTGACTCAGCCGTCACTATTTTTTGTGCTTAATCTTTGTTTTGCAGGTGTGAGATCAGCAATTGTTCCAACAGATTCAAATCAAAAATTAGATCTGAATCAGGTAACAAGTTAGATGTGAATCAAGTAAAAATAAACGATCCAATATTTAATTCTTATCGAATCAGATCCATACGTCGAGTCAACAACAAAAAAAAAAAAAAAAAAAAAGACAACGTCGCATCACAAACGTTGTTTGTTCTTCAGTTTTCATCTACGCATTGCATGTATGTATTCATTCATGTTCTTCAATTTTTTGCTACCCTTTTCATTTTCTCCTTTTTTGTGACATTGGCTTGAATATTATAATGGGATTTTTCAACTTTGTTTATGACGATTGCATTACATTAAACCCATAGGTTTATGCTTTAAAAACAAAAAAATCACAGGTTCAAAATTTTCTACTAAAAAATATATATTACCAATCAAGATAATAGAAA
>JAJJMC010000419.1:1819781-1836074 GCA_023531435.1 Papaver californicum | reverse complement strand
TAGATATGACTTTGAAAAAACTACTATAACCGGATACAGGTGGGATCACGGCTTATGGTCATGACCATTATAACGCCCACGACACACTTTAAAGGGTGTGAACATATTTTGGATAAAACACATTTATATTTAATGTTATTTTTTAAATAAGATGTATGATAACGGTTAAACGATTTTAATGTGTATAAAAACGGTTATAACTTCTAAATTACGATGTCAAATGGTATCAGAGTAAATTCCGAGAAATCACTAGGGACTGTGAGTTTTGGACTCGTCAGTGAGCATTTTGTATTATGACTACAAAAATTTTCCTTCAAAGGAAATAGAAAGTTGGAAGAGTAGGCCAACTGTTGTGCGAATATAGAGGGGATAAATAAGGCCAAGTGCCTACACAAAAAGGAAACCTACAAGTAAGCTGTTAAGAATTGGACACGCTCGAGTGTGCTATGAGTTTGACAGGAAACCCTTTTGGAACGGTGGATGGTATCCGACTACCCTTGGCACTGGGACTGATCACCCCCTCACCCGTGCGACACGGTGTGCGATGTCAGGTTGGCTAGCACCCACTAACGAGTGGAAGATCGTCTGGGACGATGGCTTGCATCCGACTGCATTGGCAATAGAGTTTGGTCCTCACAGTACTACGCTAGAAACTATTCATAAACTCGCGATGACCCTTTTCAACCTATGTGAATTTTGGGAACTCTTAAGTGTATGGTATGGGACGTTCACTTAAGATCTCGCGTTGAGTAAATTCTTTTGTATTCTTGAGCATGTGGTATGGGACGCATGTTTAGGGATCCAATTTGAGTTTTCTCGTTAAAGTTATAAAAACCTTTGTTGATCCTCGAGCATGCGGTATGGGACGTATGTTCGAAGGGTCTCAATTGGCGTTTATGGCAAATTGTGGGCCCTATTAGGATTCTGGGATGCGGTATGGGACGCATATTCATAAGGTTCTAAGATGTGCTAATTAACAAACAGCGGACCCTTGCAAATTTCTATGCATCATGGAATGAGACATGTGCATAAGAAACCTTAATCGATGAAGCTTGTCCAAAATAGTTTTGAGTTAAATTTCGAGGACGAAATTCTTTGAAGGTGGTAAGATTATAACACCCGCAAATTTTGCATGAAGCTTACTCAAGGATGCGTCATGGCCTGTGTTGAAGCTTCATCCTAAGATTATAAAGCTTACCCAGATATGCATTTGGAGTGTGGATGCCTTGACCTTGAATTTTGATGTTAAGGACCTATTACGCGTGATGCGTATTCAAAGAGGCATGATAGTGCAAAGACACTATTACCCGAGCCAAAGTTGCGAGAATTGGAGCATCACAGTGCAAATGCACTATTATGCCGTGATGCATGATCCAATGCATCACCGAGCCAATGTTGCATCATCGGGATGCATCAGCGTGTTTAGGCGTTTCGGCTTTGGCAAGAAATCTTCATTTTGGCCTTGGCAGTCGATGGATGACCCTTACCTTTCTAATGTTTGTTTATGGAAATGCGAATAGAACATAAATAGGGAGTGAGCTTTGCTTGAATGTGCATAAGCGGTAATGCACATGTAAACGCGATGTAGCCTATACGGACTAGGCTTGGCCTTTGGCATTGCAACGAAGTTGAGAAGTTGGCTTTGCCTAAGTAGGCTTAAGTTGCTAGTTTCTTTTCCTAGCAACTTCTAAATTACGATGTCACAACTTTTATTATATTTTGTTATTTTACTCTTTTAGTTTGAAGATTTTAATTGTATTTTTAATTTTAAAAATAAAAAATTAGGTAAGAAAATATATTTTTTTTCTTTTAGAAAACGGTTATAACAGGTGTGAAAACTGAAAAAACGGATTGAAAAACTCATGCAAAAATATTATTTGAAGAAAAAACATAAAAAGTAATTTTTGAAAAACATTCCTTTTAATCAGGCTAGTTATGAAGCGGCTTCCTCTATCCTACTCTAAAAAATGTTGAACTTCGACTTTACTGGTTGGACTTGATTAACCGTTCTCCACCTTTGGGTTTTTATTTGCATCTTCTCTATCCCTTGGACACCTGAGTTTGTAGACCGCTGGCTCTCTAGTTTGGGGTTATTGTGAAGGATAATAGTCTCACATTGCTAATATCCCCATAATGAACTTAAAATATAATATGGATGGGTACTTCACTCATTGTCAATTGGTTTTGAGTTGGATGCCCACAGATTTTAACTTGGTATCAAAACCAGATTCGTACGAGAGTAAGTCCAACGGCTAACCGTACAATGATCCACGTGTTAGAGGCCCACAGAGAGTGCCTTACACGTGAGGGGGCGTGTGAAGGATAATAGTACCACATTGCTAATATCCCCATAATGAACCTAAAATATAATATGGAAGAGTCACTCCACTCATTGTCAATTTGTTTTGAGTTGGATGCCCGTAGACTTTAACTATCATAATGCGCATGAAAACGGTTATAACGGGTCTGCATAACACCATTTTTTAATTTAACAGTATTATTCAGTCATGGATATCGGTAACCCTCACGAATACGCTACCTAGATGTGACCGTTTTAACGACCGTTTTTTTGAAAGAGAAACGGTTATTTTGTAAACCTTTGATTACTACTACGGTTCAAACACACATTTCTTTATGTTTCACGGTACGATATAAAAATAAAACAGTTACCACGACTGCCATAACGTTAAGATGGTCATGAAGAAGAAGCATTATTCTCCATTTAACATCGTTAAATGAAAGTTACAAAATTAAAAAATGTCCGAAACTAGCAAGGGTAGTAACGTAAATTAACTGTTCGAGCAGAAGACTTAGAACCAAAACCAGTTTCTAAAGGTTTGTCAAATCTCCCCTGATTTGTGAGTCATCCTTTTCTTATTCCTCTTGAATTTTAGTTAGGTATAATAATACTGTTTAGGGACGAATCATGGTATTCGATCAATTACCATGCCTAAATACTCTGATTGGATTGGATTGAATATCAGATTATTTTGGGTCCACTTTTTTTTAAAATAGAATCAAGATTGATAGAAACCAATATGTTATAGAATTAATAGATTACATTCAAGGTTATTATATACTAGTATTTATTTTTGACAAAATTGGTTTATTTTAAAAGAGAATCGAATATTTACAAGGGAATGTACACAAATTTTGTGGTGAGTTTCGAGTTCCATAATTAAATTATTTGACATAAACAAGAGAAACTTCATCTCATATTCTCATTGTTTGAAGTTGTAGTAGCAGGTTTTATTGTACTAGTACTTAATACTAATCAACATTCTTCAATTATTGTTTTCTTTGTTTTATTCCTCGGCTTTTCTTTATACTTATCGAATCTAATCTTTTCTATCATATAAACACGAAAACACTCTTATTTAATCTTGAGACCAAAGGGTGTCTATGACCCACCCCCTCATTTTAGTGCCTAAATAGGTTGTCTTATAGTAAGTGGTAGAAAATTGGATTTCCTCATAAAGGACCACAGGGTAACAGATCGTAGGTGATCCATAATTCTCGTTTACAAAATTACAACCTGTCTCACCTTAAACCAGTTCAACTTTTAATGTGGATCAATTTCTAATGTGAACATGTGATACCAGTTATAATTTGACACTATTTAATTTAGTTAAAATTTAACAATATTTGTTAAAAGAAAATAAAATTCTAAGATGTAGATACTAATGGACTTGTAAAAATTAGGGATGGATGAAATGTACACAAAAGATTTTTGACAATTGTACCCCTCCCTTTTATACTTATTTCTTTTTTATCTTTTTTCTCTCCAATTTAAAAAAAAAATCACAAAAACACTCATAACACTCAAAATATATATCCGATTTTAATAAAACTTATATTTTTGGAAATGGTTTTAAATTCTCTTCAAAACAAGATCTATTGTTGATAGTAAATTCAGAAATTTTTTTCAAAAGAAAATAACTATGATGAAATTGGTTGCATCCTATTTTAAACTAAGAAAATAAAATATTCGTATAATAGCTAGGATAAAACTGGTTGCATCCTGTTTTAAACTAAGAAAATAAAAATATTCAAATAATAGCTAGGATGAAACTGGTTGCATCCTGTTTTAAACTAAGAAAATAAAAATATTTGAATAATAGCTAGGATAAAACTAGTTGCATCATGGTTTAAAATAAAATTGATTTTTTTTTCAAATAATAGCTAGGATGAAACCGGTTGCATCCTAGTTTAAAATAAAATTAAAAAAAAAATATTCGAATAATATCTAGGATGAAACTAGTATCATCATGTTCAAAACACACTAAAAAAATCGGTACATGACTCAAAAGTGCTTGAGAAGAAGAAATAAATTAAAAATAACAAAACAGGAAATCTACAACGTTTTCCTGGTGTTATAAACTGTTACAATAAAGCTGAAGATAAACGTTGCAAAACTGAAAATAAACGTTGCTGATTGGTTGAAGAAATCGTTGCAGCTGAAAATAAACGTTGCAAAGCTGAATAACAACGTTGCTAATTGGTTGAAAAAACTGTTGCAGTTGAAGATAAACGTTGCAAAGCTGAAGAACAATGTTGCTAATGGGTTGAAGAAACCGTTGCTTTTTCTCTATTCTTTGTCTTCTTCATCAGCAACAGAAAAAAAATATTTCTAATTTGATATTTTTTGATCTTTTTAACTTCCTGAGATCGACCCAACCTTCCTAACATCGTTCATGACTCAATCAAACCTTTTTATACACCAAACGAGCAAGAGCTAACTAGATTCATTTCAAAAGTTAATTATTGCTTTCCATATGAGATTCATTTCAAAAGTTAACTATAACTATCACTGAATTATTATTGTTTGTATATGTGGATGGTTTTAATGATCATGTGATTCATGCGTTCCATTTTAAAATTGTACCACTGCAATCATTATCGTGGACATTGTTGAACAATTGGATCAACAATCTGGTGCATTAAGCAATCTCTGTCTTCTTCTCTACGTACATGATGAAGGAAAAGTACATTAGGATAAGAAAAGAGAAGAAGTAGGGAAGGGAGGGTATATTGGTACACTAATTTTATTTTTTCTGGTAGAATATCCAAATTGGATGTTAGAAGAGTATCTTTGGAATCTTCGGGTATTAAAACAATATCTATGTTTACTTGTCTTCTACACCAAAAAAATAGAAAATATGGGTTATTTAACCAATAAAAGATTTTTAATATTTTATTAAATACATAATATAAAAAATTGACCTACAGTAAAAATTATCCACCTTAAACCACTAGCCAGAGTAATGTTTCCAATCTTAAACTTGGGTGCACCGAGCTTAACAACTGGTTTGCCAAGCTACTTAGGTTTATGGTCGCATAATTTCTCTAGACTTATGTTTTCACTTCATTATCTGCCCACACATAATGCTTTCATTTTGTATCCCCTTTTGCATACTATTTTAATTTTTCTGCTAGTCCTAAAGCTCATCAAAGAAAAACAATGGAATACAATCGCTAGAATTTTGGTTCTAATGTGGTTCATTAAGATTTGAACTCAGCTACACATCCAACAATAAAAACAGTCAATAGCCAACAATAAAATTCATTCGACTCAAAAAGCAAAAAAATGTTCCCTCGGACCAAGTTAATACCACGAGGAAAACAGGTAGATTCTAGGGGATAAAGGGTCTTCTCCGTATCCATAGTAACACCGAATTTGATCAAATTTTGTAGACTCCTTCAATTTGAATGAGAATGCTCACTTCATACCATTCCTTCTAAATAGTTTTCTCATCTTCTTTCCTAAGTGTCAAATTTTCCAATTTTACCTTTATCTATAGTACTAGCATCAATGCAGTTCTTAATATGTGAAAAAATCCACACATATAACATGGATTTAGGGAGCATATATATTCAACATCCCAAATGGAAAAAGACTTTTCGGGCTTTAACCTCGCCAAAGTTTACCAGAAAAGCATCCTTGGTTAAGTATTTGTTTTTCATAACGCTGCGTTTAGACTTTTTTATTCAATTTTCCTTGTAAGTTTCTAGAAACAAAATTCTTACAGGGTGTAGTACTAGTTGCAATGCATACTTGCACATGGGACAAGCCTAGTGTCAGCCAAAATTTATATCAAGGAAGCACAAATTGATCAACCCATCTCTTTTATAGAACCAAACAAGTTTCAAGGCAATAGCAAGAAAAACAACGAAACATGCACATTGAATGTTGGAGAAAAATGAACTCAAATGTTTTTTAGTCTTGGTGGGAATGGACCTAGAAGTCACTAAGGAACACTAGCTCATTTTTACTTTTGTGAATGAACCTTTAGTCCCACATTGGAGATACTAAAGATGATTCATCTCCTTATTACTTATAAAGTTGCTTCTAAGGGAGGGCCCTTAGGGGTTTAGGCACTTTTGTGGTTGGGGAGGACTAATGGGCTAGTTGGAGCAAACATACCTTCCACACACGGCTACTGCTGCTGGAAAGAGTATGGTTGCGGGTGCGGGTATATCAGAGTTGCGGGCCAACCAAGACTTACCTTTTTGGACAAGATATATTATATTAAAATTTATTTTAATATGGGGGCGTCTGACCCGGCGAGTATAAATTTTGTGATAATGGAAAATAAATTTTGTCCATTTTACTACCGTTCAAAATTAAATTTGGCATATAAATTTTTGATTAAATATAAAATTTATTTTTCATTTATTACTGCACTGATTTCACTCCATATTTTCCTATAAAAGAAAAAAAATTCTTCATTTCAAAGCACTCCAGAAGGAGCTACTATCCTGTCTTCTTTTCCCTTCTTCTTGCTTTATTTTGAGCACATTGCTTGTTTATTTCCTTTCCCTATCAATTGTTGTTGAGTTCATTTGAGGGTGACAAGTACTGTGCTTATACTAGTCATCACGGGCAGTTCCATCCTTCGTTGTTAGGGGTATAACATCTCTCATTCTTGGAGTACCCGCAGACTATTATGTTAAGGACAATTTACTGAGCAGGTGGCTCTGTCCATTGAGTGTATCATTCAGAGATTTCTTAAACTTAACAATTTCTTTTGTTTAGTGTTATTTCCATTGATACAGATCCAACAATCTTAACAAAAAATCTATTTCTTCTGTAACAATGGGTAAAGGTGATGTTGACAAACCACAAAAATTCAATGGAAAAGATTTCAAAAGATGGAATTCCAAGATGTTATTCTTTCTGAGTTTCCATATGCTAGATGATTTAGTTATGAAATCCTTTGATGAGACTTTGAATGATGCTGGAAATGAAAGAGAGTTGGAGAGTTGGGTCAGACAGAACTATGTGGCTAAAAATCACATTCTGAACTGTTTAGAAAATGCTCTGTATGATTTCTATAATGCAAAAGAAAACTTTTCTGCTTTTGCTTTAGAAACAAAATATGAAGCGGAAACTGCTGGAAGTAAGAAGTTTTTGGTAGGAAGGTTCCTGGAAAATAAAATGACAAATGACAAATCTGTGTTTGACCAATTCCTTGAACTTCAACATATTATCAATGAAATTATTGCTGAAGGTATGGTGATAGATGAAACATTTCAAGTGAGTACGGTGATTGAGAAATTACCATCTTCTTGTTCGTAATACAAACAGAGATTGAGACATGAAATTGGTGAAGTCAGTATGGTTGAATTGGATAAGAAGATTCAAGTGGAAGAATTATTGTGTTCTAAAGATAAGAACGTATCTTCCGCAAGGGACATGTCCAACAAGGCTCATGTAATTGAACATAAGTCTACTAATACTGAAAATGGCGACAACAGCAAACGCAAGCTTGGTCCGCACAAGGGAGGTACTTTTTCGAAACCCAAATCTGGCATTGGTAAAATTAAAGGTGCGTGTTATGTTTGCAGAATTCCTGGCCATATGGCAATGCACTATAGAAAACGCAAGGACTTTAATAATAAGAAAAATAATGCTAATTTGGTTGAAAACAACAAGAACGAGTTTTCTGGCACGGTGTCTGAAGTCAATTTGGTAACCAATGTGAAAGACCGATGGGTAGACTCTGGAGCTACCAAAGCATGTCTGTGGAAACAGAGATATGTTCACCTCCTATCATAAGGTAGGGGAAGGGGAGAAACTCTACATGGGTAACTAGTCCGCAGCATAGGTTGCGGGAAAAGGCAAAGTTGGGATGAAGCTCACTTCTGGAAAAAACTTTCACATTGAATGAAGTTCTTCATGTTCCGGACATCTGTAAAAATCTTGTATCTTATGGTATTTTAGATGATGGCTTTAAACTTGTTTTTGAATCTGGGAAAGTTATTGTCACTAATGGTAAGGATTATGTGGGAAAGGGTTATAAGACTTAGCTCTCTATAAATTGAATGTAACCTCTGTTGAAATGAATAAAATTGATTCTTCTTATGTTTGTATGTCATTGAATGTTTGTCATGGTAGACTTGGTCATGTAAACTATAAGTCAAAGAATAAACTGGCTAATATAGGCTGCATACCCAAATTTAGTTTCGATAATAAACATAAATGTGAAATATGCGTAGAATCAAAATATGCTAAAAAATCTTATAGGAAAAATATTCAGAGAAATTTTAAACCCTTAGAATTAATTCATTCAGACCTAGTTGACATGAAATCAGTTCAAACTAGAGGTGGTAAGAAATGGTTTGTCACTTTTATAGATGATTATACGAGGTACTATCACATATATTAACTTAAAGTTAAGGATGATGCCTTAGAAGCCTTTAAGATATATAAACTAGAAGTTAAAAACCAAATGAGTGTTACCATGAAAACTGTTAGGTCTGACCGTGGTGGTGAGTATGTAAATCCTATAGGAGATTATTGCATAGAACACGACATTATACATGAAGTAACCCTTCCTTATTCACCACAATCTAATGGTGTGGTTGAACAAAAAAACTGAACCCTTAAGGAGATGATGAATGCCATGTTAATTAGTTAGGGATTACCAGCAAATTTATGGGGAGAGGCCGTCCTCTCAGCTTGCTATGTCTTGAACAAAGTACCCTTTAAAGGATCAGATAAAACTCCATATGAGTTATGGAAAGGAAGGCAACCTTCTTATGCGCACTTTAAAGTGTGGGGGTGTTTGGATAAGGTGTCCATTCCTCCACCTAAGAGAACCAAGATAGGACCCAAAATTGTTGAATGTATCTTCATAGGGTATCTTGAACATACCCTACTGCATATAGATTTAGGGTTGTAAGTTCTGAAATTTCTTAAATTGGTGTGAATACTATTATGGAATCTAGGGATGTTGTGTTCTTTGAAATGTTTTTCCATTGAAATATGATTCTCGCATGGTATGTGTTGATCCCACTAGTCAAACATTACCTTTAGAGGAAGAAGAATTTGTAGTTGAGCCTAGAAGAGGTAAAAAACTTAGAACTGAAAAATCTTTTGGGCCAGACTTCATAACATGCTTAGCTGAGACTGATCCACAGACTTATAGAGAAGCCAATACTTCTTATGAAGATCCATGGTGGAAAGAATCCACCATTAGTGAAATGGACTCCATTACACAAAATGATACTTGGGAGATTGTAGACCTCTAGGGTGTAAACCCATAGGCTGTAAATGGATCTTCAAAAGGAAACGTAAGGTAGATGGAACTGTGAAAAAAATATAAATCTAGATTAGTAGCTAAAGGATATAAACAGATAGAAGGTCTAGATTTCTTTGATACTTATTCACATGTTACGAGAATTACTTCCATTAGGATGTTAATTGCTATTGCTGCCATTTATTACTTAGAGATACATCAAATGAATGTAAAAATAACTTTTCTAAAAGGTGAATTAGATGAAGAAATTTATATGGACCAACCTGAGGCTTTGTTAATAAAGGTTGTGAAAACAAAGTTTGTAAACTGAAAAAATCTTTTTACGGTTTGAAACAAGCACCTAAACAATGACATGAAAAATTTGATCATGTAATGTTTCTAGTGGTTTTAAAATCAATGAATCTGACAAGTGTGTTTATACTGAAATTATGAATGATGCCTGTGTGATTGTATGCTTGTATGTTGATGATATGTTTATACTTGGTACAAACATGGATGTAATTAATTCCACAAAGAGTATGCTAAATGAGAACTTTGACATGAAAGACTTAGGCCTCGCTGATGTAATCTTAGGGACGAAGATTAAAAAAAATTCTAATGGATATAGTCTTACTCAATCTCATTGTATTGAATATGTACTTAAGAAATATAACTAGATTGATAGTAAACCTGCTTGTACTCCATATGATCCTTGTTTTAGACTCGAAAAGAATAAGAGTAATGGAGTTCATAACTTGAATATTCACGTGTCATAGGAAGTATGATGTATTTGATGAATTGTACGAGATCAGACATTGCTTATGCTGTGAGTAGTTTAAGTAGGTATACTTGTAATCCAGGGCAGGAGCATTGGGATGCACTTATTAGAGTGTTAAGGTATCTGAAGTACTCTTTGAACTTTTGTTTAAGTTATGAGAGATACCCTTCGGTCCTTGAAGGATTTTGTGACGCAAACTAGATATCAGACTCAGATGAGTCTAAGTCTACGAGTGGATATGTTTTCACTCTAGCATGCGGGTCTGTATCTTGCAAGAGTTCCAAACAGACATGTATAGCTCGATCCACGATGGAATTAGAGTTTTATTGCGTTAGATAAACCAGGAGAGGAAGCCGCCTGACTAAGATGTTTTTTAGAAGACATTCATCTTTGGCATAGGCCTGTGTCATCTATATCTATACATTGTGATAGTCAAGATGCAATAGCTAATGCTAAAAACAACAACTATAATGAGAAGTCTATACAAGACTCAATTCCATAAAACAACTAATCTCAACTGGCGTTATTTATATTGACTTTGTGAGGTCTAAAGAGAATATCGCGGACCCTTTACCGAAAGGTTTGTACAAGGAGATAGTTAGTAATGCATCAAGGGGGATGGGGCTTAAGCTCATCAAATAAACTTTCCATGAAGGATACTCAACCTTGCTGACTGGAGATCCCAAGATCAAGGTTTCGAATGAGACAACCAATTTGTGGTGGGTTAAAGGAAACACTATCAAAGAATTTGATTTTCTATCCCTTCCCTATGGTGTAGACGTGATACTGTGACTGCATGTGAAGGATGACTTTTTATTAAGTCTTAATGAGTTTTATAGTTTCAATTTAAGATTGAAGTGGGGTGTAGCAGTAAACACCAACTCACCTATCTGAATGAGGAAGTAAGCCGCTTCTTATGAGAACTAAGCTGATTCTCTAGAGCATTCTGAGAAATGTGATGCGTCCAGGGCCAACACGGACATAACGACACGAACTTAACAACACCTAGAGAGATATGAGGCGTGGAAGTTATTGATGAACTACACCAAACGATGGCAATTCAAGACACCGCGTTCAATGTCCATCAAGTAGTTCCGGCAATTTCTCACTAAGCAAAGGTTCAAGACCTTATGGATACCTTTACCTAAGTGGTATTTCTCGCTTTCTGATTTCTGATTTTCATCAGGTTTTCATTCATGTGGGGGATTGTTGGAGAAAAATAAACTTAAAATGTTTTTTGGTCTTGGTGGGAATGGACCTTAGGACCTAGAAGTCACTAAGGAACACTAGATCATTTTTTACTTTTGTGAATGAACCTTTAGTCCCACATTGGAGAAACTAAAGATGATTCCTCTCCTTATTTACCTAGAAAGTTGCTTCTAAGGGAGGGCCCTTAGGGGTTTAGGCATTTCTTTGGTTGGGGGAGGACTAAGGCAATGGGCTAGTTGGAGCAAACATACCTTTCAAACACGCGCGGTGCTTCACACCGAAGCACGCACGCTCGGGCTCTGGTGCGCGTGCGCTTGCGTCTTGCGGTTTGCATTTTACGGCTTGCGGCTATTGTTGTTGCCGTGGTTGTGGTTTCGGGTGTGGGCGTAGTTGAGGCTGCGGGCCAACCAAGACTTACCGTTTTGAACAAGATATATTACATTAATTTTGTTTCAAATGTGGGTGCTTCTGACCTGGCGAGTGTAAATCTTGTCATAATGGAAAATTTGGCACATAAATTTTTGATTAAATATAAAATTTATTTTTCATTTATTATTGCACTGATTTCACTCCATCCTTGTCTATAAAAGAAAAAAGAATTCTTCATTTCAAAGCACTCCATAAGCATCTATTATCCTGTCTTCTTTTCCCCTCTTCTTTCTTGGTTTTGCGCACATTGCTTGTTTATTTCCTTTCCATATCAATTGATGTTGAGTTCGTTTGAGGGTGACTAATATTGTGTTTATACTAGTCATAACAGACAGTTCTATCCTGGACACATCTCCGCTTTTAGGGGTATAACATCTCTCATTCTTGAGGAGTACCCGCAGACTATTGTGTTAAGGACAATTTGCTGAGCAGGTGGCTCTGTCTATTGAGTGTATCATTTAGAGATTTCTTAACCTTAACAATTTCTTCTATTTAGTGTTATTTCCATTGTTGCAGATCCAACATTGAATAATGTTTTAAGTTTGTGAAGCGTTCTACTATTAATTGTATATTGTCATTTTGTATTAGTTAAAGTTGTGAAAGGGAAGAAACTTCCATGCAAGCAAAAAGGCAATAGAAAGGAGGTGGTAGTGGTGGTGGAAAAGAGAGAAAGAAAAAAAAAAGTTGTCAAATTGTCATTTTCGTTCATGGATTCAATAATTTTGTGCCATGTATGAATTTTTTATTATGTCTTTTGTTTTGAGTAGTTTAATGGTAGGGTTTTATAGCAAAAACGATTTTTTTGACGAAAAACAAAGGCATCTGTACACGCTTTATTTCCGCAAAAATGACCCCTATTTTTTATGGTTTTTCTTTCATGTGATGTTACTATATGGACTGTAAGCTTCTCAGTGATCCATCTTTTTGTAGTTCTGATTTGAACTTAAGGGTTTTGTAGCAAAAACGAGTTTTTTGACGAAAAACAAAGGCAGTTGTACACGCTTTATTTCCACAAAAATGATCCGCATTTTTTATGGTTTTTTTTTATGTGATGTTATTATATGGATTGTAAGCTTCTCAATGATCCATCATTTTTGTAGTTTTGACTTGAACTTAAGGGTTTTGTAGCAAAAACGAGTTTTTTGACGAAAAGAAAAGGCAGCTGTACACGCTTTATTTCTGCAAAAATGAGCCCTATTTTTATCGTTTTTTTTTGATGTGATGTTATTATATGGACTGTAAGCTTCTCAATGATCCATCATTTTTATAGTTCTGACTTTAACTTAAGGGTTTTGTGACAAAAACGAGTTTTTTGACGAAAAGCAAAGACAACAATACACGCTTTATTTCCGCAAAAATGAGCCCTATTTTTGATGGGTTTTTTTTATGTGACGTTATTATATGGACTGCAAACTTCTCAATGATCCATAATTTTTGTAGTTCTAACTTGAACTTACGGGTTTTGTAGAAAAACGAGTTTTTTGACGAAAAGCAAAGGCAGTTGTACACGCTTTATTTTCGCAAAAATGAGCCCTATTTTTTATGGTTTTTTTTTGATGTGATGTTATTATATGGATTGTAATCTTCTCAATGATCCATCATTTTTGTAGTTCTGACTTGAAATTAAGGGCTTACAACTTCTGTTGTGACACGCCAGAAAAAAACTCTTTTAAAAAGGAAAAAATAAATTTTTTGCATAATAAATCCAAGTATTAAACGTGTAAATATAACTATTCGTTTTGATATTTCCGACGAGCCATCTTTTGAATAAACCGGAATTCAAACGAACAATTTACGAAGAAAGTGAGAATTTTAGTCGATTTTCTCAAAATTTCGTAGTAGTTAGTAAACAGGATTTTTGAAAAATTACGATTTTCTCTTTTGCCTGAAAATGACTTGGGATTTGAATGCGCAAGTGTATTTCCATATTTTTAGCATTAATAACTTATTACATGTGAAGTGTTGGTTCATTTTCTGTGCTTACAACTTCTATTGTGACACGCCAGAAAAAACTCTTTTAAAAAAGAAAATATAGTTTTTTTTGTATAATAAATCCAAATGTTAAATGTGTAAATCTACTATTCCTCTCGATATTTCCGATGAGCCATCTTTTGAATAAAGCGGAATTCAAAAGAAGAATATACGAAGAAAATGATTTTTTTTGTCGATTTTCTCAAAATTTCGTAGTAGTTAGTACACAGAAAATTTGAATAATTGAATTTCTTGGAAGATTTTCACTTTGCATGAAAATGACGTAGGATTATATCCTCAAGTCTCTTTCCATGTGTGTCTTATGAATTGGAACTTCCTTGTAGAGTTGTGGTGCATTTTACGTGCTTAAGCCTTTTGCCTGAAATGCAAGAGAAAAAAATTAAGAATTTTAAAATATAGTTTTTTTGCATCGGATATCAAAGTGTTATGAGTGTGAAGATATCTACTCGTCTAGATCTTTCAAACAATCCATCATTTGACTAAAACGGAATTCAAATGAACAACCTACGAAGAAAATGAGAATTTTAGTCAATTTTCTCAAAATTTCGTAGTGGTTAGTACACAAAATTTTTTAAAAATTGAGTTTTTTTTACAATTTTCTCTTTTGCCTAAAAATGTCTTGGGATTTGAATGCGCAAGTGTATTTCCATGTTTTTAGCCTTAATAAGTTATTACATGTGAAGTTTTGGTTCTTTTTATGTTGTGACACGCCAGAAAAAATTCTTTTAAAAAAGAAAATATAATTTTATTTGCACAACAAATTTAAGTGTTAAAAGTGTAAATATAACTACTCGTCTCGAGCATTCCGACGAGCCATCTTTTGAATAAACCGGAATTCAAACAGAGAATACACGAAGAAAATGAATCTTTTAGACGAGTTTCTCAAAATTTCGTAGTGGTTAGTACACAAAAAATTCGAATAATTGAATTTTTTTAAGATTTTCACTTTTGCATAAAAATGACGTAGGATTATATGCTCAGGTCTATTTCCATGTGTTTCTCATGAATGGAACTTCCTTGTGGAGTTGTGGTACATTTTGCGTGCTTTCTCTTTCTGTCGTAAAACGCTTGAGAAAAACCAATTAAGAATTTTATAATATAGTTTTTTTGCATTGGATATCAAAGTGTTATCAGTGTGAAGATATCTACTCGTCTAGAGATTTCAACAAGCCATCATTTGACTAAAACGGTATGGAAACGAACAATTTACGAAGAAAGTGAGAATTTCACTCGATTTTCTCAAAATTTCGTAGTGGTGTTAGTACACAGAATTTTTGCAAAATTGAGTTTTTTTTAGGGTTTTCTCTTTTTCCTGAAAATGAGTTGGGATTTGAATGCTCAAGTGTATTTCATGTTTTTAGCATTAATAAGTTATTACATGTGAAGTTTTGGTTCATTTTCTGTGCTTACAACTTCTGTTGTGACACGCCAGAAAAAACTCTTTTATAAAAGAAAATATCATTTTTTTTGCATAATAAATCCAAGTGTTAAACGTGTAAATCTTCTCGAGCTTTCCGACGAGCCGTCTTTTGAATTAACCGGAATTCAAACGAAGAATATACGAAGAAAATGAATTTTTTAGACGAGTTTCTCAAAATTTTGTAGTGGTTAGTACACAAAAAATATAATAATTGAACTTTTGGAAGATTTTCTGTATTGCATGAAAATGACGGGATTTTATGCTCAGGTCTATTTCCATGTGTTTCTCATGAATTGGAACTTCCTTGTTGAGTTGTGGTGCATTTTACGTGCCTATGCCTTCTGTCGTGAAACGCTAGAGAAAAAACAATTAAGAATTTTAAAATATAGTTTGTTTGCATCGGATATCAAAGTGTTATGAGTGTGAAGATATCTACTCTTCTAGAGCTTTCAAAAGATCCCTCATTTGAATAAAACGGAATTCAAACGAACAACCCACGAAGAAAGTGAGAATTTTAGTCGATTTTTCAAAACTTCATAGTGGTACTCAAATTTTTTGAAAAATTGAGTTTTTTTTTACGATTTTCTCTTTTTTTCATGAAAATGACTTGGGATTTGAATGTGCAAGTGTATATCCATGTTTTTAGCATTAATATGTTATTACATGTGAAGTTTTGGTTCATTTTCTGTGCTTACAACTTCTGTTGTGACACCCAGAAAAAACTCTTTCAAAAAAGAAAATATAATATTTTTTGCATACTAAATCCAAATATTAAAAGTGTAAATATAACTACTCATCTCTAACTTTCCAACGAGCCATCTTTTGAATAAACCGGAATTCAAAACGAAGAACATACGAAGAAAATGATTTTTTAGTCGATTATTTCAAAATTTTATAGTAGTTAGTACACAGAAAATTTGAATAATTAAATTTCTTGGAAGATT
>JAJJMC010000419.1:1804147-1819771 GCA_023531435.1 Papaver californicum | reverse complement strand
GTTAGTACACAGAAAATTTGAATAATTGAATTTCTTGGAAGATTTTCACTTCTGCATGAAAATGACGTAGGATTATATCCTCAGGTCTCTTTCCATGTGTTTCTTATGAATTGGAACTTCCTTGTAGAGTTGTGGTGCATTTTACGTGCTAACGCCTTCTGCCTGAAATGCTAGAGAAAAAACAATTAAGAATTTTAAAATATAGTTTTTTACATCGTATATGAAAGTGTTATGTGTGTGGAGATATCTGCTCGTCTAGAGCTTTTGAACGAGTCATCATTTGACTAAAATGGAATTCAAACGAACCAATTAACGATGAAAGTGAGAATTTTCGTCGATTTTCTCAAGATTTCGTAGTGGTTAGTACACAGAATTTTTGAAAAATTGAGTTTTTTTTACGATTTTCTCTTTTGTCTGAAAATGACTTTGGATTTGAATGCGCAAGTGTGTTTCCATGTTTTTAGCATTAATAAGTTATTACATGTGAAGTTTTGGTTCATTTTTTGTGGTTACAACTTTTATTGTGACACGCAAGAAAAAACTCTTTTAAAAAAGAAAATATAAAAAAAATTGCATAATAAATCCAAGTGCTTAAAGTGAAAATATAAATACTTGTCTCGAGCTTTCCGACGAGCCTTATTTTAAATAAACCGGAATTCAAACGGAGAATATACGAAGAAAATGAATTTTTTAGTCGTTTTCCTCAAAATTTCGGAGTGGTTAGTACACAAAAAATTCGAATAATTGAATTTCTTAGAAGATATTCACTTTTGCATGAAAATGACGTAGGATTATATGCTCAGGTCTATTTCCATGTGTTTCTCATTAATTGGAACTTCCTTGTGTAGTTGTGGTGCATTTTACGTGCTTACGCGTTCTATAGTGAAACACTAGAGAAAAACAATTAAGAATTTTAAAATATAGTTTTTTTTCTTGCATCGGATATTAAAGTGTTATGAGTGTGAATATATCTACTCGTCTAGAGCTTTCAAACGAGCCATCATTTGAATAAAATGGAATTCAGACGAACAATCTACGAAGAAGGTGAGAAATTTAGTCGATTTTCTCAAAAATTCGTAGTGGTTAGTACACAAATTTTTTGAAAAATTGAGTTTCTTTTACGATTTTATCTTTTGACTGAAAATGACTTGGGATTTGAATGCGCAAGTGTATTTCCATGTTTTTAGCATTAATAAGTTAATACATGTGAAGTTTTGGTTCATTTTCTGTGCTTAGGACTTCTGTTGTGACACGCCAGAAAAAACTCTTTCAAAAAAGAAAATATAATATTTTTTGCATACTAAATCCAAATGTTAAAAGTGGAAATATAACTGCTCGACTCGAACTTTCCGAAGAGCCATCTTTGAATAAACCGAAATTCAAACGAAGAACATACGAAGAAAATGATTTTTTAGTCGATCTCAAAATTTTGTAATAGTTAGTACACAGAAAATTTGAATAATTAAATTTCTTGGAAGATTTTCACCTTTGCATGAAAATGACGTAGGATTATATCCTCGGGTCTCTTTCCATTACGGTGCACTTTACGTGCATACACCTTCTGTGCATACACCTTCTGTCGTGAAACGCTAGAGAAAAAACAATTAAAAATTTAAAAATATAGTTTTTTTGCATCGAATATCAAAGTGTTATGAGTGTGAAGACATCTACTCGTCTAGAGATTTCAAACGAGCCATCATTTGAATAAAACGGAATTCAAACGAACAATCTACGAAGAAAGTGAAAATTTTAGTCGATTTTCTCAAAATTTTATAGTGGTGTTAGTACACAGAATGTTTGAAAAATTGAGTTTTATTTACGATTTTCTCTTTTTCCTGAAAATGAATTGGGATTTGAACGCGCAAGTGTATTTCCATGTTTTTAGCATTAATAAGTTATTACATGTGAAGTTTTGGTTTATTTTCAGTGCTTACAACTATTGTTGTGACATGCCAGAAAAATTTATTTTAAAAAAGAAAATATAATTTTTTTTGCATAATGAATCCAAGTGTTAAAAGTGTAAATATAACTACTCGTCTCGAGCTTTCTGTCGAGCCATCTTTGAATAAACCGGATTTCAAACGGAGAATATACGAAGAAAATGAATTCTTTAGTCGATTTTCTCAAAATTTCGTAGTAGTTAGTACAGAAGAAATTTGAATAATTGAAATTCTTGGAAGATATTCACTTTTGTATGAAAATGACGTAGGATTATATCCTCAGGTCTCTTTCCATGTGTTTCTTATGAATTGGAACTTCCTTGTAGAGTTGTGGTGCATTTTACGTGCTAACGCCTTCTGCCTTAAATGCTAGAGAAAAAATAATTAAGAATTTTAAAATATAGATTTTTTGCATCGGATATCAAAGTGTTATGAGAGTGAATATATCTACTCGTCTAGAGCATTCGAATGAGTCATCATTTGACTAAAACGGGATTCAAATGAACAATCTACGATGAAAGTGAGAATTTTCTCAAAATTTCGTAGTGAACGTACACATAATTTTTAAAAAATTGAGTTTTTTTACGATATTCTCTTTTTCTTAAAAATGACTTGGATTTGAATGCTCAAGTGTAATTCCATGTTTTTAGCATAAACAAGTTATTACAAGTGAAGTTTTGGTTCATTTTCTGTGCTTACAACTTCAATTGTGACACGCCAGAAAAAACTCTTTCAAAAAAAGAGAATATAAATTTTTTTGCATAATAAATCCAAGTGTTAAAAGTGTAAATATAAATATACGAAGAAAATGATTTTTTTAGTCGATTTTCTCAAAATTTCGAATTAGTTAGTACACAGAAAATTTTAATAATTGAATTTCTTGGAAGATTTTCACTTTTGCATGAAAATGACGTAGGATTAAATTCTCAGGTCTATTTCCATGTATTTCTCATGAATTGGAACTTCCTTGTGGAGTTGTGGTGCATTTTACGTGCATACGCCTTTAGTCGTGAAACACTAGAGAAAAAAATTAAAAATTTTAAAATATAGTTTTTTTGCATCGGATATCAAAGTATTATGATTATGAAGACATCTACTCGTCTAGAGCTTTCAAACGAGCCATCATTTGAATAAAACGGAATTCAAACGAACAATCTACGAAGAAAGTGAGAATTTTAGTCGATTTTCTTAAAATTTCATAGTGGTGTTAGTACACAGAATGCTTGAAACATTGAGTTTTATTTACAATTTTCTCTTTTTCCTGAAAATGAGTTGGGATTTAAATATGCAAGTGTATTCCCATGTTTTTAGCATTAATTACATGTGAAGTTTTGGTTTATTTTCAGTGCTTACAACTTCTGTTGTGACAGGCCAGAAAAAACTCTTTTAAAAAAGAAAATATAATTTTTTTTGCATAATAAATCCAAGTGTTAAAAGTGTAAATATAACTACTTTTATGGAGCTTTCCGTCGAGCCATCTTTGAATAAACCGGATTTCAAACAAAGAATATACGAAGAAAATGAATTTTTTAGTCGATTTTCTCAAAATTTCGTAGTAGTTAGTACACAGGAAATTTGAATAATTGAATTTCTTGGAAGATATTCACTTTTTCATGAAAATGACGTAGGATTATATCCTCAGGTCTATTTCTATGTATTTCTCATGAATTGAAACTTCCTTGTGGAGTTGTGGTGCATTTTACGTGCTTACGCCTTCTGCCTAAAAATGCTAGTGAAAAAACAATTAAGAATTTTAAAATATAGTTTTTTGCATCGGATATCAAAGTGTTATGGGTGTCAAGATATCTAATCGTCTAGAGCTTTCAAACGAGTCATCAATTGACTAAAACGGAATTCAAATGAACAATCTACGACGAAAGTGAGAATTTTAGTCGATTTTCTCAAAATTTCGTAGTGGTGTTGTTAGTACACAGAATTTTTGAAAAATTGAGTTTTTTTACGATTTTCTCTTTTGCCTGAAAATGACTTTGGATTTGAATGCGCAAGTGTATTTCCATTTTTTTAGCATTATTAAGTTATTACATGTGAAGTTTTGGTTTATTTTCTTTGCTTACAACTTCTGTTGTGACACGCCAGAAAAAACTCTTTTAAAAAAGAAAATATGAAAAAATTTGCATAAGAAATCCAAGTTTTTAAATTGTAAATATAACTACTCGTCTCGAGCTTTCCGACGAGCCATCTTTTGAATAAACTGGAATTCAAACGGAGAATATACAAAGAAAATGAATTTTTTAGTCGATTTTCTCAAAATTTCGTAGTGGTTAGTACACAGAAAATTCGAATAATTTAATTTTTGAAAGATTTTCACTTTTGAATGATAATGACGTAGGATTATATGCTCAGGTTTATTTCCATCTGTTTCTCATGAATTGGAACTTCGTTGTGGAGTTGTGGTGCATTTAACGTGCTTACGACTTCTGTCGTGAAACGTTAGAGAAAAAACAATTTAGAATTTTAAAATATATTTTTTTTTGCAACGGATATCAAAGTGTTATTTGTGTGAAGATATCTACTCGTCTAGAGCTTTCAAACGAGCCATCATTTGACTAAAACGGAATTCAAACGAATAATCTACGAAGAAAGTTATAATTTTAGTCGATTCTCTCAAAATTTCGTAGTGGTTAGTGCACAGAAAATTTAAAGAATTGAATTTCTTGGTAGATTTTCACTTTTGCATGAAAAAGTGAACTAATATGTTAAGAACAATTTGTTGAACCTGTGATTTTTCCCTCGTAGTTGTTCGTGGTAGAGTTGTTTTCAATTCAGTTCTTTATTATTATTCATATACATTTAACGTTGATGTTCATTGTTATAGGATTCCAACATTTCCGGTACATATTTAAGAGCTCGCATTGTCAGTTCAGAATGCTTTCTCATGAATGTCAAATGCCAATATAAACGTCAAACTTGGACACCTCTCCCAGAGTTTTTACTGCTACAGAAATCTCACTATAGTAATAATGATTGACTACAGATTGATTGAGATGATTTACAGTTGTTATCCACATTAACTATCCAAACTTAAGAATCCAAGTCACATCCCCACATCTTCTGCAAACAACTACCGGTTAAGAAACTATAGTAAGGTAAAAGGATCCTGTTCTTTCCTTGATTTGGCGGTGGAACAGTTCATCTATGAGCTGGATGGTAGGTGTCTGGAGTTAATTGGGAAATTATAAGCATTTTTGGGCGTCTATGGTTTGAATTTTTGAAAAATGTGATACTGCTGATGCAAAATGATTAAAACGATACATAGTTTGTCATTTGCAATGATGTTCCAGAGTTATTTCTTATGTGACGTGCTTACGCCTTCTACCTAAAAATGCTTGTGAAAAAATAATTAAGAATTTTAAAATATAGTTTTTTGCATGATACAAAGTGTTATGAGTGTCAAGATATCTAACCGTCTAGAGCTTTCAAACGAGTCATCATTTGACTAAAACGGAATTCAAACAAACAATCTACGAAGAAAGTGAGAATTTTAGTCGATTTTCTCAAAATTTCGTAGTGGTGTTGTTAGTACACAGAATGTTTGACAAATTGAGTTTTTTTTACGATTTTCTCTTTTTCTTGAAAATGAGTTGGGAATTGAATGCGCAAGTGTATTTTCACGTTTTTAGCATTAATAAGTTATTACATGTGAAGTTTTGGTTCATTTTCTGTTCTTACAACTTCTGTTTAACATCTCAGAAGCCACTCTTTTAAAAAAGAAGATATAGTTTTTTTTGCATAATAAATCCAAGTGTTAAAAGTGTAAATATAACTGTTCGACTCGAACTTTCCGACGAGCCATCTTTGAATAAACCGGAATTCAAACGGAGAATATACGAAGAAAATGAATTTTTTTAGTCGATTTTCTCAAAATTTCGTAGTAGTTAGTAGACAGGAAATTTGAATAATTGAATTTCTTGGAAGATATTCAGTTTTGCATGAAAATGACGTAGGATTATATCCTGAGGTCTATTTCCATGTATTTCTCATGAATTGAAACTTCCTTGTGGAGTTGTGGTGTATTCACGTGCTTACGCCTTCTGCCTAAAATGCTAGAAAAAAATAATTAAAAATTCTAAAATATAGTTTTCTTGCATCGGATATCAAAGTGTTATGAGTGTGAAGATATATAACCATCTAGAGATTTCAAACGAGTCATCATTGGACTAAAACGGAATTCAAACGAACAATCTACGATGAAAGTGCGAATTTAGTCGATTTTCTCAAATTTTCGTAGTGGTTAGTACACAGGTTTTTTGAAAAATTGAGTTTTTTTTATGATTTTCTCTTTTGCATGAAAATGACTTAGGATTTGAATGCGCAAGTGTATTTCCATGTTATTAGCATTAATAAGTTATTACATGTGAAGTTTTGGTTCATTTTCTGTGCTCACAACTTCTGTTGTGACACGCATGAAAAAACTTTTTCAGAAAAAGAAAATATAATTTTTTTTTGCATAATAAATCCAAGTGTTAAAGTGTATATTTAACTACTCGTCTCGAGCTCTCCGACAAACCTTATTTTGAATAAAACGGAATTTAAACGAAGAATATTTGAAGAAAATGAATTTTTTGTCGATTTTCTCAAAATTTCGTAGTGGTTAGTACACAGAAAATTTGAATAATTAAATTTTTGGAAGATTTTCACTTTTGCATGAAAATTACGTAGGATTATATGCTCAGGTCTATTTCCATGTATTTCTCATGAATTGGAACTTCCTTGTGGAATTACGGTGCACTTTACGTGCATACACCTTCTGTCGTGAAACGCTAGAGAAAAAACAATTAAAAATTTAAAAATATTGTTTTTTGCATCGAATATCAAAGTGTTATGAGTGTAAGACATCTACTCGTCTAGAGCTTTCAAACGAGCCATCATTTGAATAAAACGATTATTCACACTTTTTAATCCTCAGACACGTGTTATCTCGACTTTATTCCCTCACAAATTGCCCCCTCTTTTTTTTTTTCCTTCAAATTTGAACGGTTGATAAAATTCTTGGAAAAAAAAGAATAATAATTACTCTCCCCTTTTTTCCGTACCCGCAATAATTTCTTTTTGCACGTTCTGTGTCAGTTAGCGTCTTTCGAGGAAATCAAATCTCTGTCACAGTCGACTCTTTGTCAGTTTTCGACGGTTCGTCAGCCCAGTCTCTTTAACTTTAATTATTGCTTTTGTTTTATTCTTTTCTACTTCTGTTTTTTACCTCTTAAAGTTGCAGCCCTTTCTCTTCCTTAAACTTTTCAAATATTCTCATCGTTTTGCTACTATTCCTTTAATCTCCAGCGATTCAGGAGTTTTTCATTGGGATCAAGTTTGCGCTTCTTTTGATCAAGAGATTCTTTCCCCTTTTTCCTTCATGTAAGTAATCTTTTTGTACATTAGTAAGCTACATGTTTCATCCACTATTTTGCCACTTGTTGATATAGTTTCCCCTTATTTTGTCATGTGTTGATGAAGTTTCACCACATTTCGCCATGTGGTGATGAAGTTCGCCATGTGTCCCTAATAATCTTATCTTCAGATGGCCTCAATCCAAGTTTGGTACGGGAAAATGATGGTGCGGGCAAGAGCTACGAGCAAATGCTGGGACGGGCAAGGGTTGGTGCGGGCAAAAGCTACGAGCAAATGTTGGTGCGGGCAAGGGTTGATGCAGGCAAGAGCTACGGGCAAATGTTGGTGCGGGCAAGGGTTACGCTACGGAACATAAAGGCTTCTGCGGGAATTGGTGCGGCACTTCTTGCTAGAAATGCAACTGACATTGCACGCAAGCTAAGGAGCGGGAAGCATATCATTCAAAATGTTCGTTTCTTCTCCACTTACGGTCAAATCTATTGGTTGGTTTGAATTGATTTTGGTGGCGGGAAAACCACTTGATGGTTACTTCATTAACAATTCTAAAGTGGTAGGCTGTGTTGATATGATCTTGTGCTGGCCTGGGATTCGGTCGATGATGGGCTGCGGACTTCAACCTAAGGCTTCGGACTTGAACTTTATGTATTCTGTCGCAGACCTGAGCTGTTGCGGGAGTGGTAGCTACAAATAAAATAGAGCTGATATACTTCAAATGGCTACTTTGCTACGGACTTGACTGGTTGCGGACCTGGGCCTATGCTGCTGCGAGAGAATGGTAAACTTTGGCTGCGTACTTGAGTTTAATATGGGCTGAAATGCTTTAGTCAGGAAATAGGGCTGTATGCTTTACGAACAAAGTGTCTTTAGGAATAATGGTAATCACAGTATTTGTGCATCTGCTTTCTTTTGAGATTTATCATAATGGGTATTGATTGAATGATGATGGAAATGACTGAAATGATGATATTGATGATGCCTTTTTCTGATAGTTTGTTGTTCTTCTAATGTTTTTATTTATTCTTGACAAAAATATGAGTTTATTGACTTATGCGATTCCTCTATATCTCCTATTTCTGATCATATTGTTTTTTCCTTATCTTTTTACACAGATAAAGATCCTTTTCATCATGGCTGAAAGAACACATGATATATCACCTGAAGTTGATTCCCATCATGATGAACATCAGTTGTTCATGAGGTCTTCTCGATACGCTTTATCCAAAGATCCTCCTACTTTGCATAATTCTCCTAGGGCCCTTGCCGAATCTCCTAGGCCAGCATCTAATCCCGCTGCAGGTGCTAGTCCCGCTCCCAGGAACAAGCGGGAGCATTCTAGTTGTAGTTTCAGATCGATGAATCTTAAAGATTTCCAGAGAAAACATCATCTTTAGGGGTTTAAAGTTTCTTTTTACGAAGGAAACAAAGATTTAATTTCTTTGGGTGTGGCAAGAGGATTTAATTATTCATATAATAAAGTATTGATCTCTGCCGGAACGTTGGATGCCGGTCTTCGCCTTCCTTTATATCAGTGCGACCATCCTTTTCAATTTGAAGTCCTTGCTTCACGTAGACGATCTCCTCATGGTCGGGCTCGATCCATTGTCCAATATAATGGAAATTGGTGGCGCATACTGGATGAATGCAGCCTCCGGAGCGAAGGGCGGACTCGCTTCACGTGTTACATCCCTGATCCCTTAGAACAGAAGAGTTATACCGTTGAAAATTTTAATAGTACTTATTCTGATAGTTTCTCTATAAGGAACTATGTGAAATTGAGCGTTTGTCCGGGCCGCAGGACTGGTTCGGGATTTCGCCTGCTCCATGAGATTGACGTTCCAAGAAACAAATGTCCCGTTCACTAAGGATCCTTTAAAAGAGAGAATTTGATTGGATCATGACTTTAAGTGGTATCGTACTCCCTTAGTGATAGAAGGTCTTTGGATGTTTGGGTCCCTCTCAGATAGTGAGGTTCGAGAAGTCCTTGGTCGTTTTCCCGGTTACTGCCCTTGAAAATTTAATTTTTGTGACTTTAAATTTGACTATGAGGTACGCACAACTCCTTTTACTTTCTATTTTTCTAGAATTTTCTTCCCGCTGAATAATAATATTTGTATTTATTTATTATTATTATTTTATTTTATTTTATTATTTTTATTTATTTTCCCGTAGGTTGACCCTCCCACTGATCCTCAAGACAACTTGCTAAATGTGTCGTTACCTGAACCATTGCCCGCTCTTCAGATTAACGAAGGCAGACAAAAGGATGATGGCAAAGGGAAACGTAAGAGTGTGGTCCCTGCAGGGAAAACTTGGAAGAGATTAAGGAAGGCATCTCAGACCCCTTCTGATAAAGAGGAAGGCGAGATTAGGGATTCCCCTCTCCAACATGACATTGTTAGAGGGAGCGGTAGCTCTGCTGCGATCACTCTGGAGGAAAATAGTATCGTTCTTCTCCCAACATCTACTACTGAAGATGCGGGACAAGTTGATACGGGACAGGCTGATGCATCTTCTCCTTCAATTTTTTACCATCAACTTTCTCCTTTACCCTTAGATTTCCCACTGGAGTGATCTCACATGGGGAGGGTACAATTGAAGTGGGGGAGCAGCTTACTCAAGTTGATCCCATCATTAAAGGTGATGTTACTGGAGGAGAAAATACTTCTAATCCGATTAATCAAAGTGTTGTAGATGTCTTTCCTGCAGATGCTATTGTAGCACCTCTTCTTGACTCTTCTGCCAATGCTAGCACAACGGGATTAAACCCAACTTTGGACAGTCCTGTCGTAGAGATTAGTCTCGCAAGTGTTTCGACAATTGTCCCTCCTAGTCCCGCTTCGAACCTGGTTGTTGCGGGATCTTCTGATCCTCATAACAGATGATTGGTATAGTTATGCCACCAATACTGTCTTTGAGTTTTCTCCATTTGATAGATAGTGGTTTCAGGAATCTTGAAAACTTGCATTTCATACATTGTTATTGTACCTAAACAATATTTACTTGAGTTGTTCTTCCTGCCTGAGTAAGAATTTTACTCTACAACCCTGCAGTTTATGATTCATATTGTCCATAATACCTTGATAAGTTTTTTGTCTTGATTTGTGCATTAAAATGGGGATACCCAATTATTTCTTTCCAATGCCCATATGCTTCATTTGTAGAATATTAGTAATACTTGTTTTTTGAGAATTAGGAGTGTGCTTGCTGAAAAAAATAGTAGATTTTTGCATGTTGATTACCTGACCAGAAGTTTGACTAAAAGAATGAAGTAATCTTTATAGATGTTGCATTTGAGAAGTATTTGCTTGAAAAAATAGTAAACAATCATTTGCGAAGAAAAGATGATTAATCGCAGGGCTCTACTGTGCTACTTTGATACCTTTGAGATGACCTGAATCAACCTAATATTGTAATAATCTAGAGAAAACTTCCATCATAAACAAAAACAAATAGGGTGACAAAGGGTCCCCTTGACGAATACCTCGGGAAAGAGTAAAAGTAGCACTTGGATAACCATTAATAAGCAAGGAGATGTTTGTGGTGGTAATGCACTGTTCTATCATGTCAATCCAATCTGAATAAAAACCAAGCTTGCGAAATATAGAAAGAAAAAATGACCATTCAAGTCTGTCGAAGGCTTTCGACATGTCCAACTTTAAACCAATGAGAGCATCTTTATTTTTCTTTGTTTACATAATGTGTAGTAATTCATGAACAGTGATAACATTATCATGAATATGTCTACCTGGGACATAGGTTGTTTGAGTGAGAGAGATAATTTTTGAAAGTAAAGGTTTGAGTCTGTTAGCTAATATTTTAGAGATTATTTTATAGCTAACATTACATAAGCTAGTTGGACGATAATCAGTCGAGGTCTGAGGATGAGGAACTTTGGGTATGATTGATAGCTTTAAGCATGTGATGCTTAGTGAAAAAATATTGAATCATAGAAATTACCTCATTGATAATAATGTCCCAGCATTGTTGATAGAAGGCACCTTGAAATCCATCATTACCTGGAGAAGCCCAAGGCCTATATGAAACACAACATCTTTAATTTCTTGAGCATCTGGAATACGAGTCAAACTTATATTGTCAGTATCAGATATACAAGGTAAAAATTGATCTAAAATATTTTGATGCTGAGTAGGCATTGATATTTTGGTGATACGGAAATTTTCTTAAGGAAAATATCTTCAATATCATCTTTAAAATAAAACCAGATACCCAGTTTGCCTTCATATATCATGCCATATCTGGCACGTTATAGATAGGAAGGAGATTTACCATCAATTAATGGTAAATCGTGGATACATAGATATCCTTGACATACTGAAACGACTTCCGTTACTGGTATCAAACCAATAGCGATTCATACAATCTAAATCCTCCAAAGGAACTTGGACTGCTGAAATATAAGATCTTCTTTTATTATAATTAGCCATGACATGAAAATATGAAGTATTTCTATCTGTTTCAAGAATTTTATCTCCTGCTTGTTGAATATAGTAGTTTTTCTAAATTGATAACCACTGCTGTAAAGAGGAAGTTAAGTGCTAGATCTCAGGATGAGTAGAAGGTAAATTATTATCATAGCAATGTTGCAGTTAACTATGGACGTTGTGCAGATTGTGTTCAGTATTACCAAAAGATTATCTCTTCCATTGCTGAAGTTGGTATCTAGTATATTTGAGCTTACTAGATAGTTGATAAGAAGGAGAATCTTGATAAATATACTTCCAACTTTGATTAATAGTCTGAGTACAAGAAGCAATAGAAAACCAACATTTCTATAACTTGAAAGGAGAGTGCTTACCATGACTAGCCAAAGTATACAAAAGGATTGGACTATGATCTGAAGCCATAAAATGTTGAAGATGAGCTTGGGTATAATGATTAAACCATAAATTGTTAACTAAAGCCTGTCAAGTCTAACAGAAATATGAGCAGTGCCATCTCTATGGTTAGACCAAGTGGTATGAGACCCTGTATAACCTAAATCTATGAGACCAAGTTGATTAAAAATATCTCTTAAGGGTCTGGAATGATGATGATGAGAAGAGGAAAAGCTGATCACTTTATAATCAAGAAAAGTAAGATTTAAATCACCAATTAAAACCTCTGGTAGATCAACGTCATTATGCATATCTAAGAGGTATTGCCACTGTGAATGATTATCCACAGCATTATTAGCACCATACATGCATGAAAGAAAGATATCAGGGTGAGTGTGAATGATGGCATGAATGTTATAATGTGGAGTATGCATAATTTCAACATCAACACCATTTTTCCAAGCTAATGCAATACCATAAAAAAGTCCATCTGATGAATCAAAACAGTAATTAGGATATTTGGTATGAGAAAGATATAAATGCATTTTACTTGTTTGAGATTTAGTTTTTGAGAGGAAAAAAATGTCCGGGTCATATTGAGTCAAGCAATACCTAATCTAATCCCAAGTACGGGGATTATTAAACCCTTGACAGTTCCAAGAAAACACTTTCATAATTGTAAAAAGAAACAAAAGCAAAAACCAAAAAGTGAAGTGGCCAAAAAATAAAGAGTGTAAAGAAAAAAATTCAGTAGTTAAAAAATAATAAGTCGAAAAAGGATTGAAATTATTAACCTGATTTCCAGCATCAGTGTGGATCTGAGCATGATTAGCTTCAGATGTAGCAATGTCCCAATGATGTGATTTGGAATTACCCAATATAATAACCGCAATCGCACGGCGTCTAAGTAGTAGACAACGACAAGTACGGGTCGAACCGACAGAGAGCGGGGAAATACTACAATTAATATCTCTGATAAACTAACTAAGAGGAATATTTTTGTGATTTTAGATTGATAAATAAAATAATAAACTAACTAAACTAATAAAATGTGACCGAGTAGAGAGAGTCGGTAACCAGGGTTTTTCAGTATCCACCACTATTTAATTCATGAATATTTAGAATCGCAAATATCGCTGGGACGCCCTAAACATGATGCATCAAAAAGCCCTAGTCTCAAGCATACACCATAAAATTGCGCTGGCGAGAAAATTGTACGAAACTAATTAAAGGTCTACAAATAATACTTGTCTATTCTAAGTATACCCCATCAAAAGATTTAACCTAAGCATTGAATATCAATAAGTAGACAAATATATTTTTAGAATAACAACTGTATACCAGAAACATGGAACATCAAAACCATAGGCCAAGCATGCACCATAAACGACAATACAATTGTTTAAAGTCATGAATTTAATCTATTCAAATCATAATAGTCTATTACCTAATAATTCAATTTAATTGGTCTACTACTAAAAGTGGTTTCAACATAAACCCTAGTTACACATTAATTAGAACATGGAGATGGGTTTCTTAAAACCCATAAAAATAATTAGATAGAAGAGTATAGAGGAATTAAGCAAGTCACCATCGTCACCCGACAAATAATCTTCTTTGTTCTTCTTCCACTTCCGTCCGTATACAGAAAGCTCTGCTCCAAAAAATCTATCCAGGAGAAAGTCATGTACGCGCCTCCAATCCGTCCTCCACTCCTCCGAAAACAACCCAAGAGGAAAAAAAAAACCCTTTAGAAAAGCTCCTGTACGCCGCGCCCCCCTCCAAACAGAATTTAACTCTTACGCTTTTATACCCTCAAAAATTCCGAACTCCGTCCGACCTTTCAGAGCCTGTTTCCTTGTTATACTTCTAATTAGCCTTTAGCTTTGACTGTAGGCCTAGGTATTCTATAGCCAATCCAACTGGCCTTCCACCTTTTTACCATTAGTTGTCATTGAACACCTAGCCCACTAACTTCACCCAAGAGTCACCTAGGCTATACCCCACCTATCATGCCAACACTAGCTAATTTTTGTGCATAATTCTTTACTGCCACCAAGAGAAAGTCCAACACTCTCTTATCCCTACTAGCCGCACATTAATCCATTGTACTTCTTGTCCCCATCATCACTCTCTACTCATCATGAAGCCTGCACCCTAGCTATGACCTAGGTTTGACCAAAAAGAGAGAGACGCCTTTCCATGTAGCAAAAGAGGACGCCAACACCTAACTTTTCTTCTCCACGAGTATGTACATCCTACTACTTCCTCTTTTCTTTCGACCAACACACAAAGTACACCTCTTGTCTACGCCCTCTTCTTACTTTTATTTTCCGTGTCAAAACAAAGCCAACAGAGCCTGAGAACTCCTAACCAACAACACCATACGTACCATTTAATTCCAATTTAGTCGATTTTTAATTTATAACCTTGGAATTTATGTGAACCACCTATTAACAATAAAATGGTAAATTAATATAATCATAAGTACTAACAAATATAAATTATGCGGTAAAAATATATAAATTAAGTACCTATCACCCGACCATTAGCAGTAGTATTAGAATCTTCTTCATGTATGGCAAGATTATTGTCTTGAACCATATCATCATCCATAGGATTTTCAGAATAAGGCTCTAAAAAAATCACACTACACAGGAGATGAACACTTGAAAGAATTGTTTGCCCACATTACAA
Source organism: Papaver californicum (assembly GCA_023531435.1). Classification (NCBI taxonomy): domain Eukaryota; kingdom Viridiplantae; phylum Streptophyta; class Magnoliopsida; order Ranunculales; family Papaveraceae; genus Papaver; species Papaver californicum. The sequence goes on along the minus strand of JAJJMC010000419.1, from coordinate 1,804,932 downwards.
ATGAAATATGAAGAGACAGATATATACAGCAAGATACAAAACAAGATGTGAAACAAACATTGGCTAGAAATATGCCAAAAAATCAATCAAGAATATTGGATTGATTTGAGAGTCAATACCAAATATTATTTCTTCATGTTGGCAAGATATCCAGTTAACACATATCTAGATACGCATGATTCCCTTGAATCATACCTAGATATACTATGATTCCCTTGATTATCTTCATATTGGAAAAATATCCGATTAACACATATCTAGATATGCATGATTCCCTTGAATCATATCTAGATATGCTATGATTCACTTGATTCCCTGATACGCCCCTGTAAGATTGTTGTTTCATCGACAAGACCAATCTTGTTGCGTAGCACATCTATTCGTTGTTTTGATAGAGATTTGGTCAGAAGATCCGCAAGTTGATCATGAGTATGAACATGTCTGACTTGGAGACTTTTCTTCTAAACAAGATCACGAACAAAATGAAGGTCTATTTGAATGTGTTTCATCCTTGAGTGGTTGACTGGATTAAGACTTAGGTGTGTGGCTTCTATGTTGTCATAAAGCAGTTGAGGAGGATCTTTGAATGGAACGCCAAGTTCATGAAATAGGGTTAATAGCACATTGATTCAGAGGCTGCATTGGCTAGAACCCTGTATTCGGCTTCAGTAGAAGATCTCGCAACTGCACGTTGCTTTTTAGAACACCAGGATATTGGATTTGAGCCAAGGAAACTGATGTAGGCAGAGGTTGATGTGCGATCATCCATATTTCCGGCCCAATCA
>JAJJMC010000419.1:1789646-1804137 GCA_023531435.1 Papaver californicum | reverse complement strand
TCATGTTGTGGGTTCGTTGATCTTTGGTTTGTTGATTTGGATCCGGATCTGCAATAGATGACTGTGTGTAGGAGGTACACCGAGTTCAGGGAGGGCTGCTGATCCTGAGATAGACTCAGACCCGGTGTCTCCTGAAGATGGTTGTAGATGGTTGTCTTCAGCTTTGGCCAGCAGGGTGACCAACTGATTGCTCCGGGATTCAGTAGCTAATGAATTCGAGATTGGTTGCTGGGCTATAGTCATCTATAGTCTGGGCTACAGGTACTGTGCAGAGATGACTGACAGTTCCAGGAACTACTGCTGAGTTAGAGTGTAATTCAGGAGAAACATGAACTGATTGCTGGCAGTTGTCTGTAGTTGTATACACTACCGGAATTAAAGATGCAGGGATGGCAGCGTTACCTGGAGAAGAATTAGCAGCTGCATATATACCTTCTGGAGCCGATCTACCTGTGGCAGGCAATGCACACGACGGATCACCGAAGTTCAGTTGAAGAAAATGGTGAGAGTTTTGAGAGCAGCGACCAAGAGTATAGGAATTAGGGAGTTCTATATTGCTATGTTGTGGATGTTCATCAAATATCACATGGCGAGAAATGAAAATTTTATTTGTTTGGGGTTCAAAATATTTGTAGCCATTTTGAGTTGGTGAATAGCCAAGGAAGATACATGTTTTGGATTTTGGTTGCATTTTATTAGAATTGTATGCCTTTGTTAGGGGATAAAAAATACATCCAAACTTTCTCAACTTTAGATAATTTGGTGATTGACCAAAGAGAGTTTCAAAATGAGATTTGTTTTGAAGAAGCGGTGTGGGTTGACGATTTATGAGATAAGAGGCTTTTTGGAAAGCATGTGGCCAAAACGATAATCTAAGTTGGCATCATAAAGAAGGGTGGGACCTGTTTCAACTAAATGGCGGTGCCGACGTTCAGAAACACCGTTCTGTTGTGGTGTGGGAGGAGCAGTAGTAAAATGAGTGATTCCATGAAGCAAGAGATATGATTTTAAAGAAATAAACTCACCTCCTTATCAAAATATAGTGCTCTTACGGATTTCTGAAAACGATTTTCAACCAGTTTTCTGAATTGCGGAAAGATTATAGAAACACCATATTTTGTAGCCATAGGATAAAACCGTATATATTTTGTATAATGATCTACAAAAATAAGATAATAACGTGAACCATCAATCCCTGCATAACTTGCTGGTCCCCACACATCTGTGTAAACAAGTTCAAGAGGTTCACGACTCTGCAGACTTGTGATACGAAACGGTTGTTGATGTGCTTTATTAGTAGAGCATGAATGACATATTGAAGATAAATGTTTATGAGAAGAAATGAGAAGAGAATTTTTTTTGATAAGATGATGGAAAACTTTAAGAGAAGGATGTCCAAGACGTTTGTGCCACCCTTCAATAGAAGTCTTTTCGTGCACATTAGCCACCTTTGGTGTTGTCGTCAGAGATTCCGAGAAGGTGTAGATGCCATTGCTACATTCTCCTTTTAGTAAAATCGCCCCCGTGATCTTGTCCTTCACAAAGAAATGAAACAGATGAAATTCAACAAAGACATCATTTTTTTTGGTTAAATGATGAACAAATATTAAGTTTTTGCAAAGATTGGGAACACATAGAGTGTCTCATAGTGTAAATGTTCGATCTGCCGTTTTTAAAGCTAATGAACCAACATGTGAGATAGCCAAACCTGAGCCATCACCAAGAGTCACTTCGTTAGTTCCATCATATTATGAATGTATGGATAAATTGGAAAGATCACCCGTAATGTTGTGAAAAGCAACTGAGTCAAGTAACCAGGGTTTTTCTTTAGCTCCATAAGTTATAACACATGTTTATGGAAGCGTTCTGGGAGTGAAGTTGAGAACACGTTTTAGCAGTGTGACCAACCTGGTCACAAAGTTGGCATTTTCCCTGGTAACGCCTGTTGGAGTTGTTATATATGACAGGATTTGCTGTGTAGCGACGTCCATCACGTTGGATATTGTTTGAATATCTTCCTAGAGGAACCTAGAGGAAGACCGGAGGTGCTGGCTTGCCTTGGGTATCTACCTAGAGAGCGTCTGGAGAAGTCAGGTCGTCCGTACCATTGATTAGCCTCGAAACCTGATGATTTGGCTCTAGTGTAGTTGGCATATGCAACCAAGTTGTGTGTTCCCGTCTCCAGACGTCTGAGTTAAGCATCATGACCAACTAACAGGTCATGTAGTTCTTCAAATGTTAAAGATGTCTCTCGTGCACGAATAAGTGCTGCAATTTCTCTGTAGTCTGAACCTAAGCCATTCTGAACATAGAGGGTTAGATCATCATCTGAGATGGAGTGATCTATAATAGCTAGTTCATCAACTAGATTTTTCACAACATGGAAATACTTTGATATGGTCCTGTTCCCACGCTGGATCAAGGTGAGTTCTTCTTTTAACTGCATAACACGAGTTCTTGATTAGCTAGCATAGAGATTGGTAAGTTTTTTTCAAGCATCATGAGATACTATTGCTGTAGCTATGAGAGGAGTAATTGATGGGGACGTTGAAGCTAGAATTGCACTCTAGATTAGTTTGTCCTGTCGAACCCAGTGGGTTTTGCGTTTCTCTTTAGTAGGTGTACCATTTGAGGGTGGGAATTTGAATTTGTCTTCAACATAATCAAGAAGATCATAGCCAATAAGCAGTGCCTCAAACTGGGCACGCCATTGAGGAAAGGTGGAAGGTGTTAATCTTTCATTAATCTGAGCAGTGATATTGAGAGCTATTAAGGGTTTTTATGATATAGATTGAGGTTGAGTATTGATGGTGAAGGTAGGTGTTTGATCAGAGGAGGCGGAAGACATGATTTCAAGATCGTTTACTCGTTAGAGAAATTTTTTGCTCTGATACCATAAAAAAATCACACTACACAAGAGATGAACACTTGAAAGAATTGTTTGCCCACATTACAAATGAAACAGGAAGAGAAAGATATATACAGCAAGATACAAAACAAGATGTGAAACAAACATTGGCTAGAAATATGCCAAAGAATCAATCAAGAATATTGGATTGATTTGAGAGTCAATACCAAATATTCTTTCTTCATGTTGGCAAGATATCCAGTTAACACATATCTAGATATGCATGATTCCCTTGAAGCATATCTAGATATACTATGATTCCCTTGATTCTCTTCATGTTGGCAAGAAATCCAAGTAACACATATCTAGATATGCATGATTCCCTTGAATCATATCTAGATATTCTATGATTCACTTGATTCCCTGATAGGCTCATTATTTTATAACTAATATAGGACTCTGCCGAAACCTTTTCTTTTTACTGCTAGTACTACCAATATCACTAGGAACTGTTTCTACATTTTGAGCTTGAATAACAATAGAAGAATAAGAAGAAGCTTCATTGTCGGTAGTTGTGAAGAGAAATGTGTATACCATCTAGAGAATGTTGTTGAGGCTGAGTAGAATGTTGACGGAGTCTGGAACGTCTTTGACAACCATGATGGAGAAATAAATGAGCTTCTTCTTGAGGGTTTCTAACTTGAAGAATTATAGGAGCCACAAAACCAAAAGTTCTAACAGTTTCCTCCATTTGTTGTCTTTTTGCCTTCATAGCTTCACAATTTTCATCTTCATGAGCAGTCACCTTACACTATTTACAAATATGGTATGGTTGTTTTTCATAAAAGAAAAATATCCATCTAGTGACTCCAGCGACATTAGTAGCATAAATACCATTTATTAAAGGAGTGTGAAAACTGATCATAACAAGAGCTTTGTATTTGGAAGACGTGGGAGGATTAATACCATCAGGTTCTACTAGTTTAGTATCTCCAAAAATATTTCCAAACATATGAAGAATATCAGGATAGGTGAATTCAGGTAAGAGATTTTTAAATTCAATCCACCAAGCAGAAGTAGTAAAATTTAAGGTGTTATGATCAACAATGAGTATCTAATATTTAAGCACAACTAAATGTCCATCAAAGTTCCAAGCACCACCAAATAATATAGTTTCTTTGTCATCAGAATCTTGAAATTTAACAACAAATATATTAAATTCTAAAGATCTTACTTGCATAATCCATTGATTATTTCTACGCAAATGAGGAAAATTGTTTCTAGCATCTCTGTCAGCATCTTGCCATAACATAATACCAGGAGCATACAGTATACCAGCCAAACTGAATTTCCAATCTCTAACACCAGTAATAATTGATGATTGAGAATGAGATACAACTCTTCTATGAACAAATTCATCATATAAAGTAGGAGCTTCCATTTGATTAGTGATATTATTCATATGGGATCTGGCCATGAAGTAACATACATAAAATCAGTGAAAGTAAAGAAAGATGATAGTTCGACTAGTAAGATAAACTAGAAATATATAAGCAAGAAAAATGAAATGTGTCATGAAATGGGAAATATAGGATTGCTGAATGGTGCTATATGTATTATTGGTGTTGTGATAAGAAGATAACACATGTTTTGTTGGAAAGTGTAAAATAAATAGTAGGTATCTTGAGATACCAGGTTGGATGAATAAAAGGTCCAGTGTTTAAAGATACAATGGACAGAAATCAAAAGAAAATTAGGTTGACTTTTGCTTGACTTGCTTGGCCATACCTCTTTTCGAGTTTTTATGTTTTACCCTCTATTATGTTATGATCATGACTTATATGTCTTAGGGCAACTGCAACGGTCCGACTATCCTAAATACCAAAGAGTAAAAATATTTGCTCGTTTTTCATTTTAAACACAACGGTTTTGTGAGTAAATATGGTCGCACGTCATTTTAATTAGACTCTGTTAAAAAGCGCTTTTGTAGACGAACGTTAGGTGACACAGACGTTTCTTTAGTGAGACGTATGTTGTTGGACGCATATTTTGATGAGCGTTTCAAATTCTGGAACCAGACGCACTTATAAATGAATGTTGCATGCTCGTACGCTTCCTTAATCAAACGTATGTTTAACGTCCACACTAATGAGCGTCTATTGTACCAGCGTCTTAGTATAGGAACGTCTAGAAATTGTGCGTTGTATTGTGTGGACGTTTAGTGATAAACGCTCTTCCTAATAGACGCCTGAATGCCAGAAGCCCTTCTAAAATAGCGCTTAGTATTGAAACGTCCAGCAACAGAAGCGTTAGATGAGCGCCCATCAGAACGAGCGTCAATAAGACGTCCACCAGCTTGAGCGCCCACACAAAAAGTCCACGTACAAGAGCGTTTAGGCTATTGACGTCCACGTACATGAGCGTCCGTGTTAGGGTATTGAGAACGTCCACTAGAAGGAGCGTTTAGGATATTTCACGTGAGCGTTTAGGGTTAGGGTTTGGCTCGGCTATATAAGACGCTCTTCTCTCTTCTTCTAAAACGCTCTTCCTCTCTTTTTTCACTACTCAACAGACAAGTGACGGTTAACGGCTATGGAAGGGAACTCCAACTTGGTAGAAATTTCGGTGAAAATCAAATAAATTACTGTAACAAATTCATTTCTCTCTGTCCTTTTCTTTCTTGTTTTAGCTGTATCAATTTCTTTAGTTTTAGAATTGGTTTAGTCTTAGAAAGAAAACCCTGCACCAAATAAAATTAATAATTTATTAACATTTTTCATAAGAAAAAACTAAAATGAGAACCCATTAGTCGTCAATCATGCGTATTATTAAAACCCCTAATTTTAAAATGTCAATTTTAATTTCTTAATGAATACTTTTTTAAATTCCTAACCCTATCAATAGAACATGTTTGTTTAATTTAATTTCTTATATCTATATTGTCTAATGACATTTCTAAATGCTACTTAAGTACATTTTGTGTGTTTTTTTCCAATTGCTAAGTATGTCTCTGTATATGAATGGTTTGGTTCTTCCTTTTTTTCTTGTTGGGTGTTTTCTTGGCTTGAACTATAGTTTTTTTAGTACAGAAATATGAAAAACATGTTTGTATTTCCATGGTGTTGTCGTTGTATGTGTTTATTATTTCCATGTTTGTAAATGATTATGAAGAATAAGTATAACCTGAGTCGATATAATTACTTGTTTGTGTCCATACAGTTGATTATTTAAATAGCGGATTATGTTTGTTAATCATGAAATTTGTATTCTTGTTGATTTATGGATAAATGTGAAGTTATATATTTGGTCAATTGTGTAGATAACTGTTGATTTTGTATAGATGTTGAGAAATGCTGCATCCAGATTCGTTGGTCGGAAAAAAAAGAACAAGAAAGCTAAAACAACCGAGGATGCACCAGAAGTTCAATTTGGCGAAGGAGGGAACGATGTTATTGGCTTGGAAAATTACAGTATGGTGGAAGATGATGAAGGTCACGCTTCCAGTAATACGACTTCGAGAGCAGACCCAAAGACCAAGTATATGCATCGCGGGTCTCTGAAATCGGTCCTTCAAGCATATAGAGGTATAACTAAAAACTGCCCTAGAGCAAAATTTATTGAAAGGGCAGGACGGGACCGTTTTTTGGCAATGAATGTTGGTGACTCGTCACATGCGTTGATTGATTACATCGTCGAGCGGTTCTAGGACACGACGAAGACCTTTCACTTCTCACTTGGTGAAATGAGATTTACACCTCTAGACTGGGTCATGTTGACCGGAATAAATATTGGTATTGGCGAGGAACCTCTGTATGACCCGGATAAGTATACCTTTCAATATGTCCGTGACCATATTTTCCCAGACTTAAAAGACTTTGAAGTGTGTAGGAGAGAAGGTATCCCGCAGTAATGGATTTCAGATGCCATTACTGTGGCATTTTTTTCCTCATACTTTGAAGAGGCAAAGTTGCTTGAGGCGCAAGATGATAACCTACTTGCTGAAAGAGTGGCGCGAGCTTTTTGGATGTATGTTCTTGGACAGTTCTTCTTTTCCAATGCTAAGAACTACATCGATGCTGGATGGTTAGCTTCTTTGGAGGATACAAATAAAGCTGGAACTTATGACTGGGGTAGTGCTGGTATTTCAAGACTTTATTCCGCACTTGGCGCAGGGGGGAGGAGACAAAAGTCACTAACCGGATCATGTCAAATATTGGAGGTAATTTTATTTCCTTAAAATTTCCTTTAACTGGGTATTTCGTGGTAAATTATTAACTTTGTTTGTCTTATTCAAATTGAAGTTTTGGGGGTACGAATATCTGGGCATACTTCGACCTCACAACCCATCTGCTGAGACCGAAAGTGTTTGGCCAAGATGTTCGCGGTAGAAGAGTACACGAAAGAAGACTAATGATATTAAGCGTTCAAGGAATCTTCTGAATGTATTGACCGCCGACGATGTGACATGGCACCCTTGAGTTACCGTCATTCAAATTCATCTTAATGAGATTATTCGGTCAGGTATGCTGCTAACAAATAGGCGCACTGTATTTACTTGGATTGGCACTGTGAGTTGACACTTTTTTTCTGGATAGTCATATTTATTAATATTCTTTTTTATTTTACTGGTTCATGGATGATAATAATTAAATTTTAAAAGCATAACGTGTACCTTGGAGACCGGTTATGGAACCAAATCTCTGGTGGATGGAGAATTCCGAGCAACCCCCCAAGCCGTGTGAGCAACATCACTGATGCCAAAGCTACCAAGCTGAGGGAATCGAGTGACGTCCTTATAAATGACTACCTCCAAGATCCAGTTACGTATGATTGCTATTTGGAGTACTGGCGACATGTTACTAACTCCAACAAATTTTGCACCAATGTCGACTGGGAGGTGGAAACATACGACTGTTTGGGTGGCCTTGTTACAGAAACCCTCGACCAACCCGCTGAACATGTTGCCATTCCGCCTCAAGATAGTTGATCATATGTAAGTATATTTCAAATATAAACGGAGACATAGTTTTAAAATATTGTTGAGAAACTGACATTTTTTATTTTCCATTAAAGGGCGAAGCTTATACTCTTGTGCAAGATTTTGCTGACTTTACCCAACAACAGGAACAGAGCAGGCCTTTTTTGTCGATATGTGGAAATCACAAAGGAAGTCCTAGAATCTTCCTCTTTAACTGCTAAGGTCAATGAATTTCGTCATAGGAATGAAAGTGATGATGAAGTTGTTGCCAGTTCTCTGGAGGAATGGACAAGATGGAAACGACATGATTTCCGGTACAAACCTCATTTCGAGATCTTAAGGGTAATGGAAGAATTCAATCCTTTTGAGTTGATTATTCTAGCAAGAAGTGAAGAACGTCGTCCACGTCGTCCGACAAGCCAATGCTTAAGGTTTCACTAATAGGTTTACTTATGACATGATTATTCAATATCAGAAGTGTGCTTTCCTTTTTTAGAAATAATTATATTTCATTCCCTTTAATGTATGTATTTTTTGATTTAATAAAATGATTTTACAAAATAAAGTTACTTCCGCTTACGACGATTCATGCGCTATAAATAGGAACTGAGCATTGAACACCACCTGTGAACTTTGAGGTAAATGGGAACCAACATGATATGGGGTATTATCTTGGTGATGGGATATACCCAGAGATAGCTACCATTATTATGTCGATCAAGCATCCAGATTCACACAAGAAACGCAAATTCTCAGCTATGCAAGAGGGTTGACGAAAAGATGTGGAACGAGGATTTGGGGTACTGCAAAACCAATTTGCAATCGTTAAACAACCAGCAAAAATGTGGAATATGGACTCACTTGCATATATAATGAAAACTGTTATTATTCTCCATAATATGATTGTGGAGGATGAACGTCAACCAGGTGATATGATCAAGGGCGCTACCATGCACCGGTTAATATATCCCGTCAAGAAACTGCATAACTGTCGAGGATGTCAACTCACCAACGCCGAGTTGCAGTACATAGCAAAGAAACGCATATTCGATTACGAAATGACTTGGTCGAACATTTATGGTCGGATTACGGTGAAGTATGAAAAATTAGTAAACCATGCAGATAGGTTTTGTGGGTATATCTCTTGTAAACCCTCCCGAGACACCACCCGGCCACTAGGGGCACTTAGTGGTTTAAAGGCATGTTGCACGTGCTAAGTCCAACCGCTACTTATGTGAAAATGAGATATCTTAATATAAAGTTTTGTTCTGTTCTTATGAATAAGTGACAATCAATTTCATGACTCAAAAATTTATAATTTTTATTAATGAAAGGAAAAATTACACTCGAAGTTTAATATTGTTTAGGTAAGACGAGATTCTCTTCTTTTCTGTAAAATCTCTTGCTTCCTAATTTCGATCCACTCTTTTGTTGCGGCATCCAAATGGGAGACGTCTGTCATCATAATACGATACTCCTCTTTTGCTGCAAACTCGGCTTCTCTCTCATCAATCTTCCTTTTTGCCTTTTCTGTATAACTGTTGTTGAAGTTTTTTTGGTTGTTAATAATTGTGTCCAAGGCATTGGCTTGGGCACTGGATTTTGGTCTCCCTCTTTGCTTCAGACGTTTAGCCTCTTTTTTTCCCATTGGACGCGGATACGTGTTAGGTATATCTCCTATTTCTTCGTATTCACTCCATTGGCCTTGGCTTGGCGAAGGTCTTTTTCGGGTATCGTCGCTACTACCCGAATCTTCTTCGTCTTGTGATGAATCGAAAACAGTTGTGGATCGTCTTGAATATTTGATGTTTTCTAACATAATTGCGTAGCACTCTTCGTGCTTAAATGGTTTTCCACCATTAGCTTCCTTGAATAGTCTCCTTATTTCTACGCTCTGTTTATTGTTGTTTAGAAAAATACTTAGTGCATCACATACAATTCAAAATTTTTAATAAGGCAGTGCATAAAAATTAAGTCTTCACATACCTTTGTTTCTGGGCCCCATCCAGTATGGTGTTCACGTTCCACTTCTGCTTCCTTTGCAGAGTAAAGAGCCACATCTTTACTTATTCCCTGAAAACGTTTTTGAATAGAGGTCCAACTACGATCATCCATTGAAGGTATAGCTTCTCTCATTCCAGCTTTGATACGAGACCATAATTTGTCTTCTGATTGATCGGTACCAACACTACAATCTTGAGATATTGATCAATGAATCCTACACATAGTTATATCTTCATTTACAGTAAAATTTGGACCTCTTGGTTTTGGACCCATTAATGAAAGTGATTACAAACAAATTGGAATTACCAAAATTTAGAAAACCTTAGAAATTTCTTTCTTTCTTGTTTGAACATGCTTTTGAATTATGAAATGTTGTTGTGTAGATGAAAGATACACTACAGAAACTCATTTATATACATTACGAATTAACTAGCTGTTCAACGGTAAAATTTTACAATGGATCTCTGAACAACAACCAACAACGGAAAGTTTACTCAACGGTAACAATACGCTCTTTAAGGTGGACGTTTGTTTGCGGCGCCCGTGTGGAGGAGCGTTTACTTGGGACGTCCTCTTATGAAGGCGTTTTTTTTTTAGGATAATTCATAAAAGAGCGTCTGTTCAATCGGCGCCTTACTAAGAGAGCGCCTAGTATCCGCGTCTTCTTAAACGGACGTTTGAAAAATGGGCGTCTTCTTAAATGCACGTATCAATCAGACGCTCTTGTAGCCTGCGTTTCTTCTACCAGCATTCACCTAGTGAAGTGTTATTTCATACGCATTCTATAATGAGCGTCTCATCAAACGCTTCTCAGTCCTTGCGTCCGTGTTTCTAAACGCTTTCATATGGAAGCGTCTTTTGTTAACGCCCACGTACAAGAGCGTGCGAGTATATATAAGATTTGGAGAAAATTTTCTCTGGAACAGTGGATATACTCGCCCCATTGCTATATTTACTCGTCTGTTGCGCTTGATTTTGGGCGACCAAAGAGCAAATCTAATCTTTACTCTTTGGTATAGTCGCCCGCTGCAGTTTCCCTTAGGATTTTTGAAATATGACAGGATAGATACTGCTGATTGGCTAACTGATAATGACCCACTAGATTTTAAATATATTTTTTTACTAAGAAAAAGAAACAACAATATTACGAACCTATTATTAGTTGTCTAGCATTAGTTTTCTGTTGTTGAGATGTAGTAACTAGTATTAGTTGTTTTTTTTTGAAGCATAACCAGTAGTAGTTGCCTAGTTGAAAACCATCATGCACCATATTACAAACCTATAAAACTCAACTTTTAGTATGCTTCATTTTCTATTTGTATCTTCTTTTTTTTTTCGTTTATAATACTCCCCCCGTTTCAGGAAAAGAGTTACTTTCTATTTAAATTTTTGTTCCAACAAAAGAGTTACTTTTATTTTCAATATAATAAACTTTCAAAACTACCATTGTTATTTTAAGAAATGTTATTATTCTCATTATAAAGATATATGTAGTATTAAACTTTTTGTTAGGGTAAATCTGGAATAAATTATAAAACTTATTCTCTCTCATCTTGCCTTAACAATTGTGCAAATAGGAAAAGTAACTCTTTTTCTGAAACGGATGGAGTATATAATTACACGGGGACGGTGACATGCATGTTCTCTCCACTGTATAGATGCATCAGCTGAAATACATAGTAGTTGGTCATTTGGTTTTCTGTGCAAAATTATGATCTTAGAAAAATATGAGTGTTCTAATCTTCTTGTGTTTACTTTTTCATAGGAGGTTGTCAATGGGTTACCCACAAAACAACTTGGCCGACTCACAAGTAAGTTTTCTCTCTTTCAAATATTTTTTTTAGCTAGTGTTTCCCTTCTTTTTTTAGATGTAGTAATCAGCACCAATTAGCAGCCTAGTTTGGTGTTGCAACCCCACAAAAAAACTTTTAGTGTTTACCCTACTTTCTATTTGTAGCTTATATTTTCCGCTTATCATACAAAAATACCACAAATCAGTGGAAACAACACAACTGTTCCCTATTTTACTACTCGGCTCAAATTTAATCTAATATCTAAAATATGTGTACTTGGGCCATTGGGATTTTATTGTAATATTATGATCTTACAAAAATGTGCATTTTCTAAGAACTCTTCTTGTGTTCATTTTCTCATAGGGGGATTATCAATAGGCTACATGAGTTGCACAGTTAAAGTCTCTACCATGGTAAATTGAGTATCGACAATGTTATCATTAGGTTCACATACTGTGATAAATTGTTTATTAAATTGAAAAATTATCACACAATTCCTGTCCAGGCAAATAACATATAATGTGGTGAGTGGCATTACAGCTAAGTTAGTTAGCATCCCAATTTTTTGATTATGCCATGGAAATATTATTTTTTTGACATACAGGGTTCGAGAGTGACCTTCGTGACTTTGCAGGGATTCTACAACTATGTGTACCAGACTTAGGATAGGTAGCAGTTAAAACTCTTTACTCATGCATTAAGTGTTAACGGTCTGGACTTAGGATCATGGTCTATGTGATTACAAAAGATCTGGCAGCACAACCACATGAATCAGATGATAAATCAACAAAAAAAAAAGCAATGAAAAGAAAAAGGTTAAATGCAAGAAATTAAAAGAAGAATCCACACAAGAGAAATTTAACGTGGTTCGACAACGGAGTGTCTACATCCACGGGTAATGAAGGTTTGTATGTTTTTATTGATGATTGAGTGTTACAGAAGGATGAAGTTCTATATGCTGAAAGTCAAATTAGGGAAGAAAAAGAGTCCCCTATTCTATCCTAGTCATCTTCTTATAAAGGAAAGTAAAAAATGTGTGTTATCCTTATCTTCATAGTTTAAGTAAGCTGCATGTTTCAACATCAAATTTTTTCATGTGTCGATGGAGGTCCGCCACGTGTCGATAGTGATCTGTTATTTGTCAATGTTGATCTTATCCTTGAATGACCTTGGTCTAACTTTGGTGCAGAACAGGCTTGGTGAGGGACATGCTTGGTGAACATGCTAGTGCGGAACGAGCTGGTGAGGACAAGTTAGTGCGGGACGAGTTGGTGAGGACAAGTTAGTGTGGGACGAGTTGGTGAGGGACAAGCTGGTGTAGAAAGTTGTGATTTTGGATTTGAGTAATGGTTTATGCTGCGGTTCAACCAATAATAAATGGTGACTTTTTTGTATCTTAGAGTTGCTTCTGTACATGCCGCTGCAGAGTCGTATCCTGCTTCCGCTCTTAATCGCTTTCCACGTGTTGAGGTAGATTTATTGTACTCATAATTTGCCCTTTTTTAAAGGTTTGTTTGAAGAACAATCCTTAAGAAAATATCTTCATGTCTTTCTCGTACCGTACTTTGGTGGTTGACGTTGCTGATGCTTTACATTGCATCTTGGTTAGGTTTGATGCGGCTATCTTCTCATTGGTACTTCTTGGCAATGGTCTGGAGCATCTTGTTCCTAGATCATGTGATTCCCTAGTGGTTAGTTTTTGTCCAACCTTGTCATGATAAGAGATTTAACCTGAAAAATTCACTCAAGTACAAAGTTTTGCTACCAATAGTTATATACAAGCACGTGTTAGTGTAAAGATATCATCCCATATACTATGACCAAAAATGATAAATAGATTAATAAAATTCATTCAATCTTTATGTAAATATGTACTAGTGTATAAGTATAAGTCAATCAGGGATTCAAATTCAAGGTGATAATCGAGATGGGTCATATGTCAGGTGTCATTAGATGCAAATTTATACATACGTGTCAATGCCTGTGTGAGAACCTGTAATCTCGATTCTAACGTAATTATGAATAAAAGACCTTTTCATAACTCATAAAGACAAGGGTTTCATAAAAACAAAATGGATAAAGCAAGAGAATTGGAAATTTCAGATCTAGGAGGTATGGGGTACTAAGCTCTTTTGTAAAAATTTCCAATCAATGGTACTTCATGAGTTTAGAAGTATATTAAGTAAGAAGAATGAAGAGTGGAGTATCGAACCTCGAGAAAGTACTCTTCGCATAAGAAGTATGAAGTATTGATCCTTGAAGAAGTATTTTTTGCATAAGAAGCATGAAGTATAACTAATATAAAGTATCGATCCTTGAAAAAATATTATTTGCATAAGAAATATGAAGTATAACTAATATGAAGTATCGATCCTTAAAGAAGTATTCTTTGCATAAGAAGTATGAAGTATCGATCCTTGAAGAAGTATTCTTTGGATAAGAAGTATGAAGTATAACTAATGTAAAGTATCGATCCTTGAAGAAGTATTCTTCGCATAAGAAGTATGAAGTATCGATCCTTGAAGAAGTATTCTTTGCATAAGAAGTATGAAGTATAACTAATGTGAAGTATCGATCCTTGAAGAAGTATTATTCGCATAAGAAGCGTGAAGTATAAGCAATATGAAATATCGATCCTTGAAGAAGTACTATGATAATGGTTCATTTTTTCCCCTGCTTCCCCCATCTTTTCTCTATATGTTGTGGTAGTGCAGGTTGAGGCAACAACAACTGGCAGCATAGGTATGTTGTGGTAGTGAAGGCTGAGGAAGCATCAACATCATGGGTATGTTGTAAGGTGTCTATGATAACTTTAGCCATTTTTCTGTTATTTGCGCACTTTTCTTAGCTTTTCCTGCAGATTGTGAC
>JAJJMC010000419.1:1749700-1789636 GCA_023531435.1 Papaver californicum | reverse complement strand
TTCTGAAACCTTAGAAATATTGATTCTGATCCTGAGATTGATAATCACTATCAATTTTAATCATTCAAAACTTGATTTCACCACCAACCCTGAACCCTGAGGTTATGGATTTCACCATTAACCAATTAAAGTGATTCAATTCTATAATTATAATTATGCAATTCTTACATTTAATTTGATTCTAATATGTTGTAAAAGTGTATCCTCAAAATAACAATTGTATAACAAAAGCATGAAACATCTAAAACCTAGGCCAAAGCATGTACCATCTAACGAAATCACAATTGCTTAAAAAAAATCATTAAATCAATTTTTAATCAAGGCAAATAATCATAAAAGAAATTGCAAAAGTTAATTAAAATAAAAATATACCACTTTTATTGAAATAATGGCTTCCTCCGTCACCTCAACATATGGGGTTTAGCTCATTGCTCAAAACACTCTCAAAAGTTTGATACATAGCTCAAAGTGTTTGAAAATGATGAAAAAAAGTGAAAATAATGAAAACAGTGAGTTTGCAACGTTTATAAATGTTACAGACTCACAATTAAAAAGGGATAACTATTTACTTAAGATAAGTGTTGCAGATGAAGATATCGGTTGCAAAGTTAAAAGATTTAGCAATAGAATCTTCAAATTTTTTCGCCACGGAATCTTCAACCCTATGGCAACGTTTTCTTCATCTTCTTCATCATGATCACGAGCAGATTTTCTGGAATTCTTGATTTGCGATTCTGGACTCTCCAGACCCCCCTCTACTTGTTCCCATCAACTTGTATTTATAGTACGACACCACATAACTCGAATAACTCCTCCAAATCTTCCAAAATCTTCTCACAATTGATGAAATATTATTTCGGCCTGATTTTTTCTCTCTTCCACAAATCTCTGAAGTTAAGTCTGATACAGAGTTTTTAATTCGAATCAACTTCTTACCAAAAATCTTCACTCGAGAATCCTGCTTATTCAAACTCGAGAAGATTTACTCTTTAACCAAATCGAACCGAGAATTATTCTTCCCCTCATTTAGCGTAATTAACCCCTTTTTTACGAGATTCTACTGATCTTTTTAGTCTCCCAACCGTGTACAAACTTCTAACAAAAAAGGAAAAGAAATATATTTGTCTTAATCTCTCACAAAATCTTCTAAAATCTCATTTCAATTTCACGCAGATGATGATTGAGTTTTCCCGCCAATTTTTTTGCTTTGAATTTTCAAAATGAAGGGGGTGCCCCAATCCAAAGTACAGGTGCCTTTAGCATTTCTTGTTGGGTGCCTTTAATACTTTTTGAGCCAATTTTTTCCAAAAATATTTATTCTTCCAAAAATACCTACACACATTAAATACACAAATTAGTACAAAATAAATACTAACAATATATATTTTTGGGACAAATAAAGACACAAATATGTGTCTATCACTTAGTACTCGATTCAATTCCATATAAACTCAAAATCAGTTGAAAACCTAATTTTTGATTTCAATCCCGCAACCCTAGCTCTTTGATTTCTTCTCAAATTAACTACTTATTCTCTTACTCAATCAACATCAATAACGTCTTCAACAACAATCCTTGATCTTTTCCCATTTCTCTCGACTCAAGTCTTACTTTAACATCTTAATTTTTCTTCGCAGGGGAAGAAGAGGAGGAGGAGTAGAAGAAAAAGAGAAGAAAGAAAGAAAAGAAAAAAGAAGATTTCCCTTTCCGACAAAAAGAAGGTTCATGATAATAGAATGAACATGATCCCTTCGGTTTCAGGTAGGATAAATCCTTTAAACTCCCTGTTTCTAGCGCCAAATTGTGATTACCAAAAATCTGGCATACACAACCACATGAATCAGATGATAAATCAATAAACAAAAAAGCAATGAAAAGAAAAAAATTAAATGCAAGAAATTAAAAGAAGAATCCACACAAGAGAAATATAACGTGGTTCGACAACGGAGTGTCTACATCCTGGTAATGAAGGTTTGGGTGTTTTTATTGATGATTGAGTGTTACAGAAAGATGAAGTTCTATATGCTAAAAGTCAAATTGGGGAAGAAAAAGAGTCCCCTCTTCTATCCTAGTCTTCCGCTTATAAAGAAAAGTAAAAAATGTGTGTTATCCTTATCGTCATAGTTTTAGTAAGCTGTCTGTTTCAACATCAAATTTTGCCATGTGTCGATGGAGGTTTACCACGTGTCGATAGTGATCTGCCATGTGGCAATGTTGATCTTATCCTTGAATGACCTTAGTCTAACTTTGGTGCAGAACAGGCTTGGTTAGGGACATGCTGGTGCGGGACGAGCTGGTGAGGACAAGTTAGTGGGGGACAAGTTGGTGCAGACAAGTTGTGATTGTGGACTTGGGCTATGGTTTGTGTTGCGGTCCAACCAATAATAAATGGTGACATTTTTGTACCTTAGAGTTGCTTCTTTGCATGCCGCTGCAGAGTCGTATCCTGCTTCGGCTCTTAATTGCTTTCCACGTGTTGAGGTAGATTTATTGTACTCACAGTCTATTTAGAGTTGTGTCACCGTTTAGTAACATGTTTTCAATAGTCGTTTCAAGGTTGTACCATACCGGATTTCGGTTCGTACCGGTCGAGAGCGATACACTTATACGCCGGTATACCGGGGAAATTTCAGTTTAAATATCGGTGCTTATATTTTATACCTATAATTTTATGAAAAAATACTAGTTCACATTTTATAACTATAAATATATTTTGACACGTTATAACAAACATTTTTTCACAAAGTTTAAAAAGATAAACTAGTATTCATTCAAAATATATAGATCTATAGATTTCATACAAAGTTCAAACTGGAAATACAAAAGAAACAAGAATAACTTCAAAGTTTATCGTCTAAAATACTAACTAAACAAAGATATTACAATTTTAAGATCATTAGATTAATTATAGATATTATCATATGCATATATAATTCTAAAATATCATAAAAACTATGAGTAACAATTGAAAATCCTAAAACAAGAATAACTTTTTTATTTTTTTATTTTTTTTATTTATTTTTTAAATAAAAAAATAAAAAAACGATTGTACCGGTCAATACCTGCCAATACCGGCCAATACCGCCCGTACCGTCCAAACCGGTACAGTCCATACCGGCCGATATTTTCGGTCAAATACCGTTTACCGGTATACCGGATTTCGTCCCGCTTTTCGGCCGAAACCAGTAAAACCGACGGTATACCGGCCGTACCGACCGGTATGGACTGCACTGAGTCGGCTACATCTTCTTTTTTTTCAACTTACTTTTTTTTGTTCAAATTCACAATAAATTGTGTTGATTTTGTTGTTTGAATTATAAATATATTTTTATTCAAAGAAACATATCACGTTTATATACTAAATATATTTTTAATACATAAAATATATTATTATAATTAAATTTATTAATGCAGTAGTAAATATATTTTTATTTTCTTTATAAGTTTTATGATATATGTTAGATTATTTAATATTAATAATAAATCAAGGGATTCTTCAAGCATGATATAATCGACCTACATCGAATTATCAGTCAAATGATCAAATTCGTAATCTACTTATCATAATATAAATTGCGAGTCATATGTCTAATGTTCAACAATTTTATATGGCCCTAATAATATGCTCTGACCCACTAGTTTTAAAAAGTCCTTCATACCATATATCATGGACATTTTTAAAAATAATAAGTAACCTAATATATACTCTTTTCGTTTCAAAAAAAGAGTTACTTTCTCTTTAAATTTTTGTTCCAACAAAAGAGTTACTTTCATTTTCAACATAACAAACTTTCAAAACTACCCTTATTATTTTAAGAAATGTTATTATTCTCATTATAAAGATATATGTAATATTAAACTTTTTGTTAGGGTAAATCTGGAAATAAATTATAAAAGTTATTCTCTCTCATCTTGCCTTAACAATTGTGCAAATAGGAAAAGTAACTTTTTTCCTGAAACGGAGGGAGTATTAATCAGCATTTATTATCAAAAATATTATAACACTTGATAAAAAATACAAAAAAATTTATTATTATATTAATAAATTTAATTATGATAATGTATCTTATATATTAAAACCACGTTCAATATATAAATGTGATCGAGTACTACATACTTCAGCTGATGCATGTATACGGTAGAGAAAGCGAGGTATACTAAAAGTTGAGTTCTGTGGGGTTGCAACATTATGCATGATCGTTTACCAACCAGGCAACTCTTCCTTTCAAAAAGAAAAACTAGCTAAAAAAAATAAATGAAATGCATATAAAAGAGAAAAAAAAAACAAAGTAGAGAACTTACTTGGTAGTGTCTGAGAGATTAAACTTTTGATGTGTTATGAATTCTCAACGGGTTAAGTCATAGTACTCATTGACAAACTATGAATGATTATTGCACTTCCCGCCACCAAAACAGTGATGATTACGAATCCAATATTCTCAATATCTTTTTTCTTGCTTTTCGGTTTGTACTATTCACATTATCAATACCATGCTTTTCAATACCATTGTTGGAGGGATTAACGACACCAATCCCACAAAGGATTACTTTATTTGATAGCTTGGTTAATTGGGTTAGTGCGAGTAATTTCTTGGGTTGCGTTACTCTATGATTTTGTGAACTTTTCTTAGCCTTGGGTGGGCACGTCGATAATCATTGAAGAGAGATACAGAAGAATAACAAGGGAGAAAAAAGATAAAAAATAATAATAATATTAAAATTAAAATTATATTTATTCCATTAAATTTTATTAAAGTTTCATTCTTCCGAGTCTGGATAACCCAATTTGGTGACAAGAAAAATTTATCCCTTATAATTCCACGTCCGTTAGAAATACATATTTTCGTTTCAAAAATACATGTCCTTCCGTATAAAATTGTGTAGATAGTGGATGTATAAGCGCACTTTCTATGATATATTAAATGTAGTTTCAATATTGTTGTTTTTTTGTTGATAAAAAGAAAAAATTATATTTAAAAGTTAGAAAAGTAATAAAATTTAATGTGTTATTATCATTTAGCCAACCAGTAACATCTATCTTGTCCTTTTTTATATAATAAACAAAAATCTACTCTTACCATTGTGATTCTCGGATGCAAAATAAAATCCATATATACCCTTCTTAAAACACTATTTCACCAGAGTCTCAATCAACCACCATTTCACCTTTTACACCAACTGTTTTGAATGGAAAAACTATTGAAAGCTTCACAACCTTATTGTTTGTTCCATCGGGGGACAGTATCATACAAATCAAACTCTTGTGCACCCAAAAACTACATACAACCACTCAGTAACCATCCCCAAAAACTACTAAACACCAGAATTTTAAACACAAGAAATAAGTTTTCCCATCGAGCAACGCTACTCCTTGTCAAAATTATTGATGCATACATGATTAAGTTATTTTGTTAACAAAGTTGTTCCTAGACGTTTGTAGGACTCTAAGTTTATTAGTCTGTTTTTGTTTAGATTTAATGGTTCTGATAATGTCCCACAATTAGTTGTAGAAGTGGCCACAAAATGGGAATGGTTCCACTTGTTTATGAAGTTGTAGTAGTGTGAAGTGGGAATGCCCACTAAATCTATGTTATGGTTTATAAGTACATAAGTTGTAAGTTAAAGTTGATGAACTCAGATCAATAACAATGTAGTTCTTCGTTTTTCATTAATTTGTTTTTCTCTTTAATCTTCTCCCGATCCATGTAAGTCCAACATGATATCAGAGCTGGGATAGAGAAAGGGTAGAGAGATTTTGTGAGAAAAGAGCAGATATTTTTTGTTTTTGATAGTAGCAACTATCAGTAGTGCCATTATATTTGTTTCATGATGATTCAAACGTTCTTAAAATATATATATGTAAACTTGAGGGTGAAACAGAGTTTGAAGCAGATAAAAATGTTTGTGAACTTATTCTTCGAATTTTTTATTTTTTATTTAGTTTGTATTTCCATGTAAGAGCTAAAATAAAAAACTCTTTCTTTTTGGGTTTTCAGTGGCATTAGAACATTTATAAACATAAATCTCTTACTTGTTTAGTGAGTCGGATCATGATTTTTCATCTTAAAGATGATTGTGGAAGTGTTGGCTGCATTTGGTTGTATTACACAGTAAGGCTATGTCTCATGGAATGTTTACTGGTTGATAGAGGTATTGTTATCTTCAGGTTATATTATATATGTTTGTTTTTATTGTTGTGAGGTTGTGTAATATGGTGCTTGAGGTGCAAAGTATTTACTTCAAGATTAATTTTTTTCCGCAAAGTGTTTTTTTTTTTACTACTCACTGAGATTGTTGGAATAAACTTGAAAGATATCGTCTGCTTTGAGTCTTCATTGCAAGTTGCAACCGATTGATTTTATATCTTCGCAGAAGTTTAAAGTGAAGGTTTGGTTTCTTATTAAGGGTATTCTTCAAGTGTTTTTCTTCCTTATAAGGTATTGCGAGAATATACTTGTGTTCGTTTCAGCTTGAGGTGTTACCTCCGCGTAACGGTTAAAGTTGATTCAGTTAGTTTGTTAAAACCCAAATTGTTGGAGCTAAAGAAATTGCTTTGGTCGATTATTTTTAATTGAGGTTGTCTGAATTTCTTTCCAAAGATTTATTCATTTCCTTTGCTTGCGATGTGTTTTCTATTTGGTCTTAATGACCGTTTTTCAGATGGAGTTTGGGTTATTTGCAAAGTGCTCCGGACTGTTTAATATGTCTGAGAAGACATTTGTAGCTGCGATGCAGCAAGTTTGTTATATTAACAATCAAATGAAAAAAACGCAGTTCTAGCTTGTTGATGATTTATTTTTGTGATAAGAGTTATCACCGGACGACCAAAGTGAAGAGGTACGTCGTGTGGAGTTTCAGACTCAACGAATGAAACCAACCATTTTTTTATTTTATTTTTATGAATCAATCAACATGGTATAGTAGAGTAAACGAGCAATGCTCGTTATTCATTAGAAAAATTGTTCTTCGTAGTTGTGTAACCGAATTTTACAGGACTTTGCATCAAGGGGGTGTCAAAATAATTGATGCAAATCTAATTAAGTCATTTCGTTAACAAAGTTGTTCCTAGTTTATAGTACTTTGAGTTTATTATTTGGTCTTTGTTCAGAGTTAATGTTTCAGTTATGGGAGTGGCTACAGAATAGGAATGGTTCCACTTGTTTAGGAAGTGGGGAGTCCCATTAAAATCAATAACAATTTATTTCTTTGCTTTTTATTAGTTTGTTTTTATCTATATTCCTCTCTCGATCCGTGAAACTCCAACACTCCTTTAGGTATCATTTTTACTGAGCATGAAAAACAAATGGAAGAGTATGCAAAATCGAAAAATATTGCAGACCTCAATCAGCTTGAGGAGGAGGAAGAGGTTGAATTAACAAACATGGGCTCAGTGTCCGGTTAGAATAGTTGTGTTAAATAGAAATTTTTTATCCTTCAGATGATGTAATAAAAGTTCGGTAGATTTCTATCAGTTCTCAAGTCTGGCTTAGCAATGTATTATGAATTCTATAAACATTAAAACTTAAAACCTTTATCATCAACAGATAGATTAAGTGGGTTGGCGTTGAACGTTTGTTGAAATTCAGTGAAGAGAAGAAGAAACTGCAGGAGGAACTTAAACTAGAGCAGCAGCTTATGGAAAAGAGTCCCAAATCAGGGTGTTTATCAAACATGAAGCCAGAAAGTTCTACTGGTGAGCTCTACTCTCTTTTGGAGTAATGATCGTCTATTAATTCTGATAAGTAAATATTTCCTTCCACCTTTTCCTTTTAATTGAAAGAAAATGTTTACACGATGAAATTTTCTTCATTAGGACATGTATTCGACATGTTAAATTGTTGATGCTAAGCAGCTGTGCTACTATTAAGTTGTCTCGTGTAGTTCAATGTTCAGTGTTTCATTCATGGAATTTTCTTAGAAAGGGATTAGTAAAATGTCATGCTAATGAACTTCTGGCTTCTGACATTGGAGTTTGCCTTGACTATGTAATAAAATTCTGCAGTTTACGAGAAACAAACTCAGATAGGTACTGTTGTGCTAAGAGGATGAGAAAATTGATAATCTGCTGATGTCTTTCAAATTTCTTGAAAATGTTACTGCATCAAGTGGGACTGTGGGAGCAGTGTTTAAAAAAGCGTTCTAGGGCGCACTTTTTTGCATTTCAGCCCCAGAACGCTTCTGAGGCGTCGCTTTGCAAATAGGTTTAAAGAAAAAAATCAATCTGAATGATGAAGGAAGAAATTAAAAAGGAGAGCTTTGGAACTTGGTTCTTCTTGTTGGAGAAAATGAATTTGACATGAATTGTTAAAATTAAAATTGATATTCTTGGTAGGAATGGATCCTAGGATCAATGGGACACTAGCTTAATTATTGGGTGGAAATATCATTTCTATTTTCATTTTTTTGTGAATGAAGAACCTTCAGTTAGTCCCACATTGGACAAATTAGAGATGTGTTCTCCCTATATTACCACAAAACTTGCAACTAAGGGAGGACCTTTAGGGTTTAGAAGCTTTTGTGGTTGGGGGAGGACTAAGGCAATGGGCTAGTTGGAGCACACATACTTTTCACACATGTGCCTGGCGTATGCCCTATCAAGACTTACCGTTTTTTGTTTATAATTTCCTAAAACAAAAGGATTCTTACCGTTTTATTTAACCGTGATTAATGCCAACTCAATTTCGAATTTATTTTTAGTAATTCGAATTTATTACTCCCTCAAACTTTTGCCTAAAAAAGAAAATGGTTTTCTTCATTTCAAACCATCCCAGAGCAGGCTACTATCCCTCGCTCTTTTCCCCTCTTCTTGCTTTGCTTGCGCTTTGCTTATTTATTTATTTTTCTTAATTTTTCTTCTTTTAAATTGTTGTTAAGTTCTAGAGGGTTAATTGAGTTGTGCTAATTCAATTAATAACGGGCAGTTCTATCCTGGAAACAACTTCTTAGTAGGGGTATATCATCTCTCTTTCTTGAGGAGTACCCGAGAACTATTGTGTTAAGGACAATTTCCTGAGAAGGTGGCTCTGTCCAGTTTGTGCATCAACATCAGAGTGCTTTAAATTTTTTCTAACGTTAACAATTTATTTTTCTGTTAAGTTTATTCCATTGTTACAGATTTGCGTCAACAATCTTAACACGATATTTCTATTACTTCTGTTTCAATGGCCAAGAGTGATGTTGACAGACCTCAGAAGTTCTCAGGGAAAGACTTCAAAAGATGGCAATCAAAAATGTTATTTTTTCTAAGTTATCACATGTTAGATGAATTGGTTCTGAAGCCTTTTGATGAAACTCTGAATGAACCGGAAAATGAAGGAGAGTTAGAAAGTTGGAGTAGACAGAAATATATGGCTAAAAACCATATCCTTAACTGTTTAGAAGATGCACTGTATGACTTCTATAATGCAAAAGAAAATTTTAATGCATTTGATTTATGGACTGCCTTAGAAGCTAAGTATGAAGCAGAAACTGCTTGTAGTAAGAAGTTTTTAGTTGCTCGATTCCTGCAATACAAAATGGTTAATGAAAAATCTGTGCTAGACCAATTTCTAGAACTTCAGCAAATCATTCATGAAATTATTGTTGAAGGTATGGTAATTGATGAAACATTTCAAGTGTCTGGTGATTGAGAAATTACCTACTTCATGGGCTGCATACAAATGAAGACTGAGACATGAAACTGGTGAAGTTAGCATGGTGGAATTGGGTAAGAAAATTCAAGTAGAAGAATTGTTGTGCTCAAAAGATAAAAATGTATCTTCCGCAAGGGACATATCCAACAAAGTCCATGTCAGCGAACACAAGTCTTCTACAAGCCTGGATCACAGCAAACGCAAGCCTGGACCGCATAGAAAAGGTACTTTCCCGAAACCAAAATCTGGCATTGGTAAAATTAAAGGTGCATGTTATGTTTGTGGTATTCCTGGCCATATGTCAATACACTGTAGGAAGCGTAAAGACTTTAATAATAATAAGAAGCCCAATGCCAATTTAGTTGAAACAAACAAGAACGAGTTTTCTGGCACGGTGTCTGAAGTAAATCTGGTTACCAATGTGAGAGACTGGTGGGTAGACTCTGGTGCTACCAAACATGTCTGCGGAAACAAAGAGATGTTCATCTCCTATCAGACGGTAGGGGAAGGAGAAAAGCTCTATATGGGAAACTCGTCCGCAGCACAGGTTGCGGGAAAAGGAAAAGTTGGGCTGAAGCTCACTTCTGGAAAAACTCTCACATTGAATGAAGTTCTACATGTTCTGGACATCTGCAAGAATCTTGTATCTTGTGGTGTGTTAGATGATAAGGGATTTAAACTTGTATTTGAATCTGGGAAAGTTATTATAACTAAGGGTAAAGATTATGTAGGAAAGGGCTATAAGACTGAGGGTTTATATAAATGGAATGTAACCTCTATTGAAATGAATAAAAACGATTCTTCTTATGTTTGTGTGTCGTTGAATGTTTGGCATGGTAGACTTGGTCATGTAAACTATAAATCAATAAATAAACTAGCTAGCATAGGCTGCATACCAAAATTTATTTTGGATAATGAACACAAATGTGAAATATGCGTAGAATCAAAATATGCTAAAAAGTCTTGCAAGAAAAAATATTCAGAGAAATTCTACACCCTTAGAATTAATTCACACAGACCAAGTTGACATGAAATCAGTTCAAGCTAGAGGTGGTAAAAAGTGGTTTGTCACTTTTATAGATGATTTGTACGGGTACTTTCATATATATTTACTTGAAGGTAAGGATGATGCCTTAGAAGCCTTTAAAATTTATAAACTAGAAGTTGAAAACCAAATAAGTACTACCATTAAATCTGTTAGGTCTGACCGTGGTGGTGAATATGTAATCCCTATAGGAGATTTTTGCATGGAACATGGTATTATTCATGAAGTAACCCCTCCTTATTCACCACAATCTAATGGTGTGGCTGAACGGAAAAACCGAACCCTTAAGGAGATGATGAATGTCATGTTAATTAGTTCAGGACTACCTGCGAACTTGTGGGAGGAGGCCGTCCTCTCAGCTTGCTATGTCCTGAACAGAGTACCCTTTAAAGGATCAGACAAAACTCCATATGAGTTATGGAAAGGTAGGCAACCTTCTTATGCATACTTCAAAGTGTGGGGGTGTTTGGCTAAGGTTTCTATCCCTCCACCTAAGAAGACCAAGATAGGATCCAAAACTGTTGACTGTGTCTTCATAGGGTACCCTGAACATACCACTGCATATAGATTTATGGTTGTGAGTTCTGATATATCAGAAATTGGTATGAATACCATTATGGAATCTAGGGATGTTGTGTTCTCCAAAAATGTTTTTCCTTTAAAATCTGAATCTCGCATGATATGTTTTGATCCCCTAGATTTCCCTTCTACTAGTCAGTCACTACCTGTAGAGGAAGATGAATTTGAGTCTAGAAGAGGCAAACGACTTAGAGTTGAAAAATATTTTGGGCCAGATTTCATAACTTGTTTAGTTGAGACTGATCCACAGACTTTTAGAGAAGCCATGACTTCTTATGAAGCTCCATGGTGGAAAGAATCCACTATTAGTGAAATGGTTCCATTCTACAGAATGATACTTGGGATATTGTAGATTTACCTCTAGGGTGTAAAACCATAGGTTGTAAATGGATCTTCAAAAGAAAACGTAAAGTAGATGGAATTATGGAAAAATATAAAGCTAGATTAGTAACCAAGGGCTATAAACAAGTAGAAGGTGTAGATTTCTTTGACACTTATTCACCTGTTACGAGAATTACTTCCATTAGGATGTTAATTGCTATCGCTGCTATTCATAACTTAGAGATACATCAAATGGATGTAAAACATCCTTTTTAAATGGTGAATTAGATGAAGAAATTTATATGGACCAACCCGAAGGCTTTGTAGTGAAGGGTTATGAAAACAAAGTGTGTAGACTTAAACAGTCTTTATATGGCTTGAAACAAGCACCGAAACAATGGCATGAAAAATTTGATCATGTAATGTTCTCTAGTGGATTTAAAATAAATGAAGCTGACAAGTGTGTTTGTAATAAACTTGTGAATGATGCCTGTGTGATTGTATGCTTGTATGCTTGTGTGTTGATGATATGCTTATACTTGGTACAAACATGGATGTAATTAACTCCACTAAGAACATGCTAAATGAGAACTTTGACATGAAAGACTTAGGCCCCACGGATGTAATCTTAGGGATGAAAATTAGAAGAGAGTCTAATGGATATAGTCTTAGTCAATCTCATTATGTTGAATCTGTACTTAGAAAATATAACCAGTTTGATAGTAAACCTGCTTGTACTCCATATTATCCTTGTTGTAGACTCAAGAAGAACAAGGGTAGTGGAGTTTCCCAACTTGAATATTCACGTGTCATAGGAAGTCTGATGTATTTAATGAACTGTACGAGACCAGACATTGCTTATGCTGTGAGTAGGTTAAGTAGGTACACATGTAATCCTGCACAAGAGCATTGGGATGCACGTATCAGAGTGTTAAGGTACTTGAAGTACACTTTAAACTTTTGTTTAAATTATGAGAGATACCCTGCAGTCCTTGAAGGATATTGTGACGCAAACTGGATAGCGGACTCAGAGGAGTCTAAGTATACGAGTGGATACGTTTTCACTCTAGGTTGTGGGTCTGTATCTTGGAAGAGTTCCAAACAGACATGTATCGCTCGATCCACTATGGAATCAGAGTTTATTGCGTTAGATAAAGCAGGAGAGGAAGCCGTATGGCTAAGATGAATTTTAGAAGACATTCCTCTCTGGCATAGGCATGTGCCAGCTATATCTATACATTGTGATAGTCAAGCTGCAATAGCTAATGCTAAAAACAACAACTATAATGGAAAGTCTATACATATTCGTAGAAGACACAATTCTCTAAAACAACTAATCTCAACTGGCGTTATTTCTGTTGACTTTGTGAGGTCTAAAGAGAATATCGCGGACCCTTTGACGAAAGGATTGTCCAAGGAGATAGTTAGTAATGCATCGAGGGGGATGGGGCTTAAGCTCATCAATTAAACTTGCCATGAAGGACACTCAACCTTGCTGACTGTAGATCACAAGATCAAGGTTTCGAATGAGACAACTAATTTGTAGTGGGTTAAAGGAAACATTATCAGAGAATTTCATTCTATGTCCCTTCCCTATGGTGTAGACGTGATAGTGTGACTGCATGTGAGGATGACTTATCATTAAGTCTTAATGAGTTCTATAGTTTTAATTTAAGATTGAAGTGGGGTGTAGCAGTAAACACTCTTGATAGAACTCACCTATCTGAATGAGGAAGTGGGCCGCTTCCTATGAGAACTGAGATGATTCTCTAGAGCATTCTGAGAAACGGGATATGTCCAGGGCCAAAATGGATACAACGGCATGAACTTAACAGCACCTTCTGAGATATCTCGCGTGGAAGCTATTGATGAACTACACCAAACGATGGCAGTTCAAGACATAGTGTTCACTTTCCATCAAGTAGTTCCGGTAATTTCTCACAAAGCAAAGGTTCAAGACCTTATGGACACCTATTGCCTAAAAGGTATTTCTCGTTTTCTGATTTCTGATTTTTATCGGTTTCTTCATTCATGTGGGGGATTGTTGGAAAAAATGAATTTGACATGAATTGTTAAAATTAAAATTGATAGTCTTGGTAGGAATGGATCCTAGGATCAATGGGATACTAGCTCAATTATTGGGTGGAAACATCATTTCCATTTTCATTTTTTTGTGAATGAAGAACCTTTAGTTAGTCCCACATTGGATAAACTAGAGATGTATTCTCCCTATATTACCACAAAACTTGCAACTAAGGGGGCCCTTAGGGTTTAGAAGCTTTTGTGGTTGGGGGAGGACTAAGGCAATAGGCTAGTTGGAGCACACATACTTTTCACACATGTGTGGTGCTTCGCACCGAAGCACGCACGCTTGCGTCTTGCAACCTGCGACCTAAGACCTGCGTCCTTCGTCGTGCGCTTGGCTTGTGCTTGGTGTGTGCCTGGCGTATGCCCTATCAAGACTTACCGTTTTTTGTTTCTAATTTCCTAAAACAAAAGGATTCTTATCGTTTTATTTAAACGTGATTAATGCCAAATCAATTTTGAATTTATTTTCATTAATTCGAATTTATTACTCCCTCAAACTTTTGCCTATAAAAGAAAATGGTTTTCTTCATTTCAAACCATCCCAGAGAAGGCTATTATCCCTCGCTTTTTTTCCCTCTTTTTGCTTTGCTTGCGCTTTGCTTGATTATTTATTTTTCTTAATTTTTCTTCTCCTAAATTGCTGTTAAGTTCTAGAGGGTTAATTGAGTTGTGCTAATTCAATTAATAACGAGCAGTCTATCCTGGACACAACTTCTCAGTAGGGGTATAGCATCTCTCATTCTTGAGGAGTACCCGAAAACTATTGTGTTAAGGACAATTTGCTGAGCAGGTGGCTCTATCCAGTTTGTGCATCAACATCAGAGTGCTTTCAATTTTTTCAAACGTTAACAGTTTATTTTTCTGTTAAGTTTATTCCATTGTTACAGATTTGCGTCAACACTTTTTATTTCTATTTTTCTGTCTGGTCTGAAGAGAATGATAAAGAAAGAAAGAAAAAGAAAAAAAACGTCCGAGTTAAATTTAGAGTTTTTAACACACTTTATTAACACATGTGTATAGATTAATATAAAAAATAAGCTTTGAAAACAGGTCCTAGAACCCATTTTTTTGTTTTTAAGTAAATGAAAACATTTTTAATTATAATTTTCTCTTATGACGAAGTCTTGTTCTTCTCTTATGTTATCATCATTTTCTATTATTTAAATCAAACATGGTTAGCAAAACTAGAAAGTCATATATTATTATATATTTTATGAAGTGTTTTCGCTTCACGCTTTTCTGCTATACGCTTATGCTTTTTTTAAACCTTGTGTGGGAGCAAGAGTTATGGGGGTATAGTCATGTGTCTATTACTCGTCAAGAACCTACCTTAAAAGTTTTATGCCCCACCTATTGTTCTTGACTTATCCTTTAGCACTTAGCAATTCGCCTGTGCAAAACAGGGTCAGCTCGTTCACATTTTTCGACTTTTTTCTTGTTCATTTCATCGATTGCTCTTTGATTATTAATTTGCATCGGCTGCTTAATTGGAATTGTCTTTTTTTTATGGGATCAAGAGGATACTAGAGTCTAGAATATATGGCAATGCAGACATGCAGTGTATTGTTGTACTTGTTATTTTCCTTTGTTCATTTGCCTGACTATTTAAATATGTAAGGCTTCGTATGTTTGAGATGATGAAAGTTGGATATCATTTATTTTCTACGGATTTTGTGTCAGATTTTTTAAAATAAATTTAAAAAATGCCATGGACTTAGAGCTAATTTTCTTTCTAAAATTCTTTAGGTTGTTGCTGTAATGTTGAAGGGAAAAAAGCGGACAAGTGATTTCAGCGTTGAGGTATGTGATTACTGTCTAAATTAATAGCGAACGTATATATGGTTACAAAAAAAATATTATGCCTATAATAATACGCAACACTTGTGCATGCATGAACGGTAGCGTAATGCATGGTTTAAAAAAACGCGCCCTGATGCACCTTGGGGTACGCTTTTTTGCGCCTCAGCCCCAGAACGATTCTGAGGCGCCGCTTTGCAAATAGGTTTTTTTTTAAAAAAACTCAATTTGAATGATGAAGAAAAAAGTAAAAAAGAGAGCTTTGAAGCTTGGTTCTTCGTATTTTTGTGTTTCTGTCTGGTCTGAAGAGAATGATGAAGAGAAAAAGAAAGCTTTTCTGTCTGGTTTGAAGAGAATGATAAAGGAAGAAAGAAACAAATAAAAAAAACGGCGGAGGAAGAAGAAGAGATACAAAAGATGAGATCTCTTCTACTTTTTATTTAAATTTAGGGTTTTCAGCACACTTTTTTGATGCATATGTATAGGTTAATATAAAAAAATAAAAATGGGCTTTGAAAACAGACCCTAAAGCCCATCTTTTTTATTTTTAAGTAAATGAAAATATTTTTAATTCTAATTTTCTCTTCTGATATCTTCTATTCTTCAAAGTCTTATTCTTCTTTTCTATTATCGTCATTTTCAATTCTTCAAATCAAACATGGCTAGCAAAATTAGAAAGTCATATATTATTATATATTTTGTAAAACTACGCTTTCACTTTACATCTTTCGTAGTGCTTTATGCTTTGCTGCATGAGCGTATCGCTTTACGCTTTCGCTTTTTTAAACCTTGGCGTAATGAATCCTTCTGATTCTGCTCATGTTTTCTGCATAGAGTACTCCTATTTTCTGTACTACTAGCCCACTAGTAATGAGCATTTTCAGTGTCTAATAAATTCTTGTGTAATTTTTTTTTTTGTGGATTCAAGCACACTAATTACGTCAATTAAAGATCGGGTATGAGGACTTTTTTTTGTAAAGTAAGGAACCTATTTCATCTGGGTGTGTCATTCTAAGAGTAGAAAGTAGAGGTGTGAAATGTCTCGTTAAGTTTTCTTTAAGCTAGGGTCTAATATGTAGCAATGTCACCCTAAAGGTCTGCATCATTCATTACCTTCACTTCTATTTTGATATTTCTTTTTTTGTTCATTTGAATCTTCAACTTTTTTAGAGATGTGTTTGTTGCAGAAACAAATGCGATATGATGCTGCATACGAAAATTTGAAGCCATTGGGGTTTATAAACAAGAGTCATTCGGTACGGTTTATTTCTTTGATGAGCTTCTGGTAAACCATTTTGTGTTGTTAGGGAAAGATCTTGCAAGCCCTTACTGCATTTTTAGCGATTATGATTTTTCTTTGTAATACTGCTCAATGTAACTACTATTTCTCTTCTTAGTTTAGATTACTTTTACTTTCTGTAGAAAATTCAGGGAACTCTAAAATAAACTGACTTGACCTCGTGAAATATCTGTTTGTAGTTCGATTTGTTATGTACTAACATTAGAATGCAATGTCTTCCTATAATGCTTTGCGATGCTCAAATGATTAATTGTGATGTAGTTTTAAGGTCATTGCCTATTTATTTATCTATCTACTTAGATGGATATTGGGGTTATGGATGGTGAAAAGAGAACTAAAGGGAGTAGCACAATGTAGTTGGAGCAATTTGTTACAGGATTGTAGGATTGAGTTATCTACTAGTTGTCTGTGTGTGTGTAACTTGGAATTCTGAGACATTCATTCGAGACAGTCCTAAATCGTCTTAGTGTGATTTGGGCTGCACATTGTATCTGGCATTTTATTATGGATTCTGCATAGGCTAACTGCTAAGGCATCATCGTTATAGTGGGTTTCCACGAACGAGCAAGAAAAAGGAGAAGAAGACCACGAGTGGGAAGATGTTATAGATTTTGCCGCCACGTAACAATAAACAAACAAGAAGATTCAAACGCTTAAGGTTTCATACGTCAGGTACTGCGTCTGCTTTTTGGTCAATGGTCTTTGCCGAAGCCTCATAGAATTTTATTTTATTTCATTTTATTTTGATAAAATCTAGACCTGTTCCAATAAAATCATACAACGCCTCGCCATGGTTGCTAAACAAACTAACCCGGATGCATAAGATCTGGCTTAACAGTGTTCTAGAAGTCTTATTCTATTGCTTAGACCAGAGTATAATTGTTTGAACACGCAAAGATTGTCAGTTTGATTTTGTTGTCAACACCGGTATTAGATAGAGATATACACAAAAAATCAAGCCAACAAACCCCTGACTATTTATTATAAATAACCATTCAAATCTCATTCAGCAAACACCTCTAACGCCAACCAAATCACAACTTTATAATCTACAGACAAAACCAAACTCATTTTCAATATTCAACATTCAACAAAATCTCATTCAGTGACGGAAAAGAGAATTCTCTAAGGTATGGAAGGAAACAATTCGTATGGTGCATCATGGGCTGATCAATGGGATTACAGCAATCCTGATCCTGTATCTGAAAACAAGAAGAAAAGCAAGAAAAGTACGACCTTTGGTGGTGGTGGTGGTGGTGAAGGAACTAGGAAGAAAGTTGGAGATGGTTTGGAGAAAACTAAAGGAGTTGCAATAACTGGTGCTAAGAAAGTTAAAGAAGGTGCAACTTTTGGGTTTCAATGGGTCAAAGATAAATACAATAAGACAACCCAAAAACAGTAGTAATATTTTGAAAAAGAAAAAACAGGTCCTTTTTTGTGAAGTGTTTTCGTATAAATTTATTTTTTCCCTTTCATGTTATCTGTTCTTGATCCCCTAGCTAGTTCAGTAGCTTGATAGTTTCTTTTTCTTGCAGTGATGATTTCTTTGAAATTTTTTAGTTTGTGTTTACTGTACAAATTCAAATTTTATTAATATACATACATTAATAGTAATAGTAATACTGTCATTTGAGTTTTAGTCTTTTAGAGATGGATCAATTTTCTTGTTTATGATTTTGGTCTATGTAAATCCTTGTCGTTATAAATTAAGGAATGGTATTTCAAATGTCTGTGTAAATATTTTTACAACTGCCATCGATGGTTTTTCGCATGACTGTTTTAGGAGTTAGTTATCTAATTCTACAAGGATTAACAAACTCTATATGATTTGAGTTTGATTTGTGTTTGCCTGGTTATATCGGGCCTAGGAGATTTATTTTGGCTCTACGTAATTTTGTATTAAATTAGAGAGAAGGATAAGAGGTGTCTAATAAGATACTATTAAAACCATAATACTTAAATCAAAATATAAATATAAAAATCTTTTCCTTTTTCACTATATTCCAAATCTAACAAAACTCTAAAAAAAAAAATTATTTCCATCAAACTTTCCAAATTCTAAAAACCTTAATCCAATTTTTTCAAAAAAACTTTCTCGGATCTCCCAATCACTCGATCTACAAGGTAAACCTATACAAACCCATACTTCAAATAGCATTTTCATTGATCTAAGTGTTTTAATCTTACTTCAGTGAATCAAATTCCTGATTTTTTACCAGAATCGTTCTATGTTGATGTATCGTGTCCAACGATTCTGTCTATGGTTGCCTTTTTCAGTTTGCCAAAGTTTAAGACATACAAATTAAATTTGTTACATGAAAAGAAAAAACATATACTAAAAAGTAAGTATTAAATTCGCCGAAATTTCAAAAAAAAAAAAGAGACTTGAAATGGTGTTAGATACGCATGTTTCCTCGTTAGAACCTTGACATGGAAAACTCAGAGTGGTAAAATATTGACTAAGGAAAAATAGTACAACGCCATATGTCTAGAAAACTATAAAAATTTAAAACCACCTAGAAAGATAAAATTATATTCATATATAGATCTTCAAAATCATAGAAAATCTTCTTTGTCCATCGGTACCCAATGAATTATCTTCTAAAGTTGACAGTACGTATGTCACCATAAGAAAGTTGTGGAAGTTAAGCGTCTTCACTCGTGATAAAGCTATCAAAATATGGTCCTGAGCCCTTCTATCAATAGCGATGCCAATAGGAGTGTCACCATGGCTTGTACATGAAAGAAAATTTGTCCTCTTGGCGATTGAGAATAACGTTTGAGTCTTTTATGCAATCAAGAACTTATAAGATGAAAAATATATCTCCCAAGAAACACAAATAACTGAGTCGCGATTTATAAAATCGGACCAAAAAAATAGATAGCCAACAATGATTTCAACATCATGTTATTTGATAGGAGATGTCATTTTTTTATGAAAAGAAGAACTACACATGTAAACTAAAATAAAAACTGGTATTGTCGTACTAACTAACTAAGAAATTAGTAAAATTATTATAAAGAATGAAAAAGCAGGAAAAGAAGAAGAACAATTCAAAGTTGGTAAGTCACTATTGTTTTAGGGTGAAAAAAAATGTACTGCAATAGAGTACTTTCAGTAGGTTCGAGAGATCAAAATTGAACAGGACAGCCTAAACCAAGAAATGACCGTTCAAGTCCTGCTTCGATCATAAAGGTGGAAATGATGGGTTGATCTTAGAGGAGGGAAGCAAATAAGGTTGAGAAATCATGAGTGTGATGAAGATAGTGTGTAGTTTCGAAGAATGAATCATCTCTGTTCTATCTTGTCTCTTAGTTCTGGTTTCAAATAGATGGAGCCATCTATATATAATTTAGAAGAGACACAATGATTTTTCGTAAGTAGTGGAAGTCAGGGAGAGATGGAGAAGTGATGATTGTGGAAAATATAGTGGGGTCGTGTCCGAAAAGTAAAGAAGACTTGTCTGACTACTACTCCTCGTCTTTTCAACTACTCTGTAACCGTCCCATTACTTGTTACCTTCTTGTTCGTGGATGTGTTTCCATAATATACGATTGTCGTAGATATCAAGATCAATACCCTAATAAAAATTCCCCCATGTATTGTATTCAAAATCTCATAGAAATAGTGGAGTGGTGGATCAGTGAGGAAAATGAGATTTTTAATGGCGCAATCTTTTCTTTCTCTATTCAAATAGCATGGATCCTGCCAAATGAGAGTCAAGTAAACATAATAGTCTTTCATGTAATAAAGCATGATTGATATTTCCTTGATTTTATCAGCCAAGTAAAGAAAGTATAGTTGTCTTTCACGTGTTTGCAGTGGGAGAATCGCATGATGTCAGTTGGCAGATATTTAAAGTTACCTAAAATGGTATCTTCTCTTGTTGGGAAACAGTTTGTGTTATAATTAAAAATGGATTTCTTACTTAAAAATAATTTTGTTAATATATCTTAAAGGGACCTATGGTCACTAGTCTAAACTTGGGGTGGAAAAATTAAAGCCATCCATTTTCACTTCTTAGTGAATGAGAAACCTTTGGTTTGTCCCATATTGGGCAAACCAAGGAGGAAGTTTATCCTTATTACCACAAACGTTCTATAAAAGGAAAAAAGAACTAGTGGATTGGATATGGACTTAGGAAATGGACTAGTGGGCAAATGCACACATGTGTGGTGCTTCGCACCGAAGCACCGCGGGCCGCGGGCTTGCGGAGCTTGCATGTGCTTTTGCGTGAGCCTTGGCGTGACCCTTGGCGTGTGCCTGCGAGTGCATACGTGTACCCATCAAAGATCCAACGGTTTTATATTTTAATTTTATACATTAAATATTTGAGCGTTTTGTATTTATAAAATTAAATCATATTTAATAAAAAAAATCTTTCAATTAAATATCTCGAATTTAATATGTTGAATTAAATGAATTTTGACCATTTGAAAAATCAACAATCTTCTTCTTCTTTAAAAGAAAAACAAAAATCAGATTTTCACTTATCCCAGTCGCAGCCACTGACCTGACGACTTTTCCCCTCTTCTTGCTTTGTATGCGCACTAGTTTATTTTCATCTTCTTCTACTGTTAAGTTCACAACGGGCCAACGATTCTTGCTAACTTGGTTGGTATCAGGTGGTTTTATCCTGGATTCGATTTGTCATCTCTAAAGGTATAGCAACACTTTTCTAAAGGTGTAGCTGACAAATATCGAGTTAAGGGCAGTCTGTTGAACAGGCGACTCCATCTCTCTGTGCTTGTGTGATTTTCTGAATTGTGTTATCTGTTCTAACCCTTAACTCTTTTCAAGCTTCTGTTTGGTTTGATCATTGTTACAGGAATTTTATCCAATATTCTTAACTCGATATATTGTTTAATTTCAAAATTTTACTTCTGTAACAATGGTGAAGACTGATGTTGACAGACCTCAGAATTTTTTTGGAAAGGACTTCAAGAGATGGCAATCAAAAATGTTATTTTTCCTGAGTTTCCAGATGCTAGATGATATGGTTCTGAAGCCGTTTGATGATTCTCTGAATGAACCTGAAAAATTACAGGACTTAGAAAGTTGGAAGAGAAGTTATTATATGGCTAAAAATCATATCTTAAACTGCCTAGAAGATGCTTTATATGATTTTTACAATGCTAAGGATAATTTTAATGCTTAAAATTTGTGGACTGCACTACAAGATAAATATGAAGCAGAAATAGCAGGAAGTAAAAAATTTCTGGTTGCACGTTTTCTGGAATATAAAATGATAAATGATAAATCAGAGGTGATCAGTTTCTGGAGATGCAAAAAATTATTAATGAAATAATTGTTGAAGGAATGGTTATTGACGAAACATTTCAAGTTTCTGCTGTTATTGAAAAATTGCCAAATTCCTAGGCTGAATACAAGAGAAGACTAAGGCATGAAACTGGTGAAATTTCCATGGTAGAATTGGGAAAGAAAATCCAAGTTGAAGAATTGTTGTGTTCAAAGGACAAGAATGTTTCTTCTGCAAGAGACATGTCAAACAAATCTCACGTTATCGAACACAAATTTGCTAATCTAAGTCTGGACCACAACAAGCGCAAGCCTGGCCCGCAAAGAAAAGATACCTTTTAGAAACCAAAATCTGCTATTGCTAAAATTAAGGGAGCATGTTATGTTTGTGGTGTGTCTGGCCATATGGCAATTCATTGTAGAAAACGCAAAGATGCAAATTTTAAGAAACAAATGTAAATCTAGTTTAAAGTAGTAAAAATGAGTTTTCTGGCACGGTGTCTGAGGTTAACTTAGTTACCAATGTGAGAGACTGGTGGATAGACTCTGGAGCTACCAAACATGTCTGCGGAAGTAAAGACATGTTCACCTCCTATCAGACGGCAGGAGAAGGAGAAAAACTCTATATGGGTAATTCATCTGCAGCACAGGTTGCAGGAAAAGGAAAAATTTCGCTGAAGCTCTCTTCTGGGAAAATCCTCACATTGAATGAAGTTTTACACGTACCAGAAATCTGCAAGAATCTCGTTTCAAGTGGTGTGCTAGATGATAAGGGCTTTAAGATTGTATTTGAGTCTGGGAAGTGATTATCACTAAGGGAAAGGATTTTGTGGAAAAGGGTTATAAGGCTGAAGGCCTATACAAATTATCTGTAACCTCTGTTGAAGTTAATAAAGTTGATTCTTCTTATGTTGTTGTCTCATTGAATATCTGGCATGGTAGACTTGGTCATGTAAATTATAATTCAATGAACAAATTTGCAAACTATGGATGCATTCCAAATTAAATTTGGAATATGAACATAAATGTGAAGTTTGTGTAGAATCAAAATATGCAAAAAAGCCCTTTAAGAAAAATGTCCACAGAAATTCTAATACCTTAGAGTTAATTCACTCAGACTTAGTTGATATGAAATCAATCCAAACCAGAGGTGGTAAAAAATGGTTTGTCACTTTCATAGATGACTGTACTAGATACCGTCATATTTACTTGCTTAAAGGAAAAGATGATGTTTTAGAAGCATTTAAATTATATAAATTAGAAGTAGAAAACCAATTGAACACCACAATTAAAACCATTAGATCTGACCGTGGAGGTGAATATGTAATCCATATAGGAGACTTTTGTGCACAACATGGCATTATTCTGAGGTAACTCCTCCTTATTCACCACAATCTAATGGAGTGGCTGAAAGGAAAAACCGAACCCTTAAGGAGATTATGAATGCCATGTTAATCAGTTCAGGACTACCGGCGAACTTGTGGGGGAGGTCGTCTCCTCAGCTTGCTATATCCTGAACAGAGTGCCTCTTAAAGGATCAGTCAAATCACCGTATGAATTATAGAAAGGAAAACAACCCTCTTATGGATACCTCAAAGTGTGGGGGTGTTTATCCAAGGTCTCTATTCCTCCACATAAGAGGACTAAAATAGGACCTAAAACAGTTGATTGTTTCTTCATAGGATATCCCGAACACACTACTGCTTATAAGTTTATAATTTTGAGTTCTGAAAACTCAGAAATTTGTGTGAACACCATTATGGAATATAGGGATGCTACATTTTTTGAAAATGTGTTTCCGTTGAAATCTGAATCTCGCATGATATGTGATGATCCCCTAGAAGTCCCTTCTTCTAGCCATATTTTACCGATATAAGAAGATGAACCTGTTTATGAACCTAGAAGAGGCAAAAGACTTAGAATAGAAAAATATTTTGGGCCAGACTTCATAACCTGTTTAGTTGAAACTGATCCACAAACCTATAAAGAGGCCATGAATTCGTCTGAAGCTCCATGGTGGAAAGAATCCACTATTAGTGAGATGGATTCTATTGTTCAGAATGAAACCTGGGAGATAGTAGATTTACCTCCAGGGTGCAAACCCATAGGCTGTAAATGGATCTTCAAGAGAAAACGTAAGGTAGATGGAACTGTGGTAAAGTATAAAGCTAGACTAGTAGCTAAGGGCTATAAACAAATAGAAGGTGTAGATTTCTTTGACACGTATTCACCTGTCACTAGAATTACTTCCATTAGGATGCTAACTGCAATCGTTGCAATTCATAACCTAGAAATACATCAAATGGATGTAAAAACTGCGTTCCTAAATGGTAAATTAGATGAAGAAATTTATATGGACCAACCCGAAGGCTTTGTAGTGAAAGGTTATGAAAACAAAGTGTGTAGACTTAAAAAGTCTTTATATGGCTTGAAACAAGCACCGAAACAATGACATGAAAAATTTGATCATGTAATGTTCTCTAGTGGATTTAAAATAAATGAAGCTGACAAATGTGTGTACAACAAATCTATAAATGATGTCTGTGTGATTGTATGCTTGTATGTTGATGATATGCTTATACTAGGTACAACCTTAGAAATCATTAATTCCACTAAGAACATGTTGAGTGAGAACTTTGACATGAAAGACTTAGGTCCTGCTGATGTAATCCTAGGGATGAAAATTAGAAAGGAGTCTAATGGATTCAGTCTTAGTCAATCTCATTATGTTGAATCAGTTCTTAAGAAATTTAACCAGTTTGATGTAAACCAGCAAGTATTCCAATTGACCCTTCTTGCAAACTCAAGAAAAACAAAGGCAATGGAGTCTCGCAACTTGAATATTCACGTGATAGGAAGTATGATGTATTTAATAAACTGCACAAGACCAGACATTGCCTATGCTGTGAGTAGACTAAGTAGGTGTACCTGTAGTCCAGGGCATGAGCATTGGGATGCACTTTTCAGAGTGTTGAGGTATCTTAAATACACTTTAAACTACCGTTTGAGTTATGAAAGACACCCCGCTGTTCTTGAAGGATACTGTGATGCAAAATGGATAGCAGACTCAGAGGAGTCTAAGTCTAAGAGTGGATACTTATTCACTCTAGGATGTGGATCAGTGTCTTGGAAGAGTTCGAAACAGACCTGTATAGCTCGATCCACTATGGAATCCGAGTTTATTGCGTTAGATAAAACAAGAGAGGAAGCCGCTTGGCTAAGATGTTTTTTAGAAGACATTCCTCTCTGGCATAGGCCTGTGCCAGCTATATCTATATATTGTGATAGTCAAGCTGCAATAGCTAATGCTAAAAACAGCAACTATAACGGAAAATCTATTCATATTAGGAGAAGACACAATTCTCTAAAACAACTAATCTCAACTGGCGTTATTTCTCTTGACTTTGTGAGGTCTAAGGAGAATATCGCGGACCCTTTGACGAAAGGCTTGTCCAAGGAGATAGTTAGTAATGCATCGAGGGGGATGGGACTTAAGCTCATAAATTAAAACTTGCCATGAAGGATACTCAACCTTGCTGACTGAAGATCCCAAGATCAAGGTTTTGAATGAGACAACTAATTTGTGGCGGGTAAAAATTAAACACTATCAGAGAATTATTTTCTCTGTCCCTTCCATATGGTGTAGACGTGATAGTGTGACTGCATGTGAGGATGACTTATAGTAAAGTCTTAATGAGTTCTATAGTTTCAATTTAAGATTGAAATGGGGTGTAGCTATTAACACTCTTGATAGAACTCACCTACTTGAATGAGGAAGTGGGTCGCTTCCTATGAGAATTGAGCTGATTCTCTAGAGCATTATGAGAAATGGGATATGTCCAGGGCCAAAACGGACACAACGGCGTGAACTTAACAGCACTCATGAGAGATATCTCGCGTAAGGAGCTATTGATGAATTATACCAAACCATGCCAGTTCAAGACATCGTGTTCACTGTCCATCAAGTAGTTCCGGTACTTCTCACTAAGCAAAGGTTCAATTCCTTATGGACACCTATTGCTTAAGAGGTATATCTCATTTTACGGTTTTCTGATTTATCGCTTTCTTCATTCATGTGGGGGATTGTTATAATTAAAAATGGATTTCTTACTTAAAATTAATTTTGTTAATTAATATATCTTAAAGGGACCTAGGGTCACTAGTTCAAACTTGGGGTGGATAAATTAAAGCCATCCATTTTCACTTCTTAGTGAATGAGAAACCTTTGGTTTGTCCCATATTGGGCAAACCAAGGAGGAAGTTTATCCTTATTACCACAAACGTTCTATAAAAGGAAAAAAGAACTAGTGGATTGGATATGGACTTAGGAAATGGACTAGTGGGAAAATGCACACATGTGCAGTGCTTCGCACCGAAGCACCGCGGGCCGCGGGCTTGAGGAGCTTGCATGTGCTTTTGCGTGAGCCTTGGCGTGACCCTTGGCGCGACCATTGGTGCGAGCCTTGGTGCGAGCCTTGGTGTGATCCTTGGTGCGAGCCTTGGTGCGACCCTTGGCGTGACCATTAGCGCGACCCTTGGCGTGAGCCTTGCGTGTGCCTTGCGTGTGCCTGCGAGTGCATACATGTACCCATCAAATTTCCAACGGTTTTATATTTTAATTCTATACATTAAATATTTGATCGTTTTGTATTTATAAAATTAAATCAGATTTAATAAACAAAATATTTTAATTAAATATCTCGAATTTAATATGTTGAATTAAATGAATTTTGACCGTTTGAAAAATCAACAGTCTTCTTCTTCTTTAAAAGAAAGAAAGACAAAAAATCAGATTTTCACTTACCCCAGTCGCAGCCACTGACCTGACGAATTTTCCCCTCTTCTTGCTTTGTATGCGCACTAGTTTATTTTCATCTTCTTTTACTGTTAAGTTCACAACGGGCCAACGAGTCTTGCTAACTGGGTTGGTATCATGTGGTTTTATCCTGGATTCGATTTGTTATCTCTAAAGGTATATCAACACTTTTCTAAAGGTGTACCTGAAAAATATCGAGTTAAGGGCAGTCTGTTGAACAGGCGACTCCATCTCTCTGTGCTTGTGTGATTGTCTGAAGTGTGTTATTTGTTCTAACCCTTAACTCTTTTCAAGCTTCTTTTTGGTTTGTTCACTGTTACAGGAATTTTATCCAACAGTTTGTCTCATCGGCTATTTAAACTCGACATTCTTTTTGCACGAGGAGACAGGAAAACGATAATAGAGAAAAGAAGTTGTTTGTGAGATTAATTGTGAGAGTTTTCTTATCAATCAGTATTATTGCGTATTTTTTCTCTTGAGATTGTTTAATCATATCTGAGTAGGGCTGCACATCGGGTGCGTCGGGTCGGGTTTGGCCCCACCCGCACCCGACCCGTCAGTTGGCGGGTGACTGATAGGTGCATAATTCACACATATAAAGTAGTTTTTCCTGAACCTTATTTGCTATATTTGAGTGAATTACTAGGTATTTTGATTACTTTTGTAGTTTTGTTAGTTTTTCAGGTTACAGCTCAGAAACCCGCAGAATGGAGCTTAAAAGCTAGAATCACCGAGGAGCCAGTGAAACTCTGCTTAAAATAGGCCTTTCACATACCACAGTGTAGGTAATTGAATTACAAAGCCAATGGTGAAACAATGAAGTCATTCTGATCAAAATTGAGGAAGATATGGGCAAAGCCCCGAAGTGGCTTATTTGGCGTACGCAGCCAGCGGCCAGGCGCAAGTGCGGCTGAAGCATGTTGCGGTAATGTGCTAAGTCATGATTTGAAGGGATAGAATGGTTTGATGGGCTAGTGGATAGCCTTGGTGGGTTATTAGCTATGTTTTGGACATCATATGGGTTTAGGAAAGGATTTGGATCTGATATACCTTGTTGGAGTGAAATATGGATACTTAGCACATTTCCTAGTTCTACTAGGATTGGCTAAGTGGCTAACTCGAATTCCACATGAAGAAATTAGGCCTTTCTCGTGGGAAGCCTATTGGAGGGGTAGATATAACATATATTGAAGTCCCAATGGTTTATTGGAGGTCAGGTTCATCATCAAAGGCTCTAGTACTCAAGTTGGCCACTCTACACAAGCTTGGGCGCAACTATTTTAGGCTTTTAAGCCAAGGCGCAACAAATTTCGGGAATTGGCCAAAATTCTCACATACTTCTCATGCTAGGAATCACTAAATGGCTGGACACTAAGACACACGCAATGAATTTAGGAAAAGGGAAAGAAGGCAGGCCACACAAGCTTGGGCGCAACTATTTCCGGCCAAAAGCCAAAACATAAGAGAACTCGGATTTCTGCCCAAGCTAGGATACGCAACTATTTTAGGATTTTGTAATAATATAAGTAGCTAAGTTTCCAGGAGTTTTAGGACAAAATTCATCACACAATTCAGTATACAATTTAGTTCTTAGGCGGAGAAAGAAAACAGAGAAGAAGAGGAGAAAACAGGCGTTTTGGAAGCTGCTGGCTACTTCCGCAGCTGCGCCTAGTAGCTTCGATCATCTTCCGGGTTTGAGTATTTATTTCTTAATTATTTTCCATTGGTTTTAAGAAACCCACGATGAGATAAACCTTTCATATTGGTTAGGGATGTAATCTGATGTTTGAAGACATGTTTATTAATTGAATGGCGCATATATCATAATTTTATGATGTTCTTAATATCGTTCATGTTCTACTAAGTATAGTGATATATGATTGATTGCTGATTTGTTTGAGTCTAGAATCAAGTGAATAGGCATTGATATCTATAACTAGACTGGAGTTCTGAGAGTCGATTCTGTTGAGGGACTCCGGTTACAAGTAGTATAACATATTTGCTAACGATACTTAAAATTGCCATGCATGTATGTGTAAAAGCTTGACCTAAATTAAATCCGAGTGGCGAATTGCGCCGGGTTATTTAGATTAACCTCAACTCACAAAGACCATAGCTATCATTGGATTAAACTCGAGTGGAGGTACTCACTCAGGTTATCCGGTGCTAAGAATTCAAAGGGTGGAGGTACTCATTCTTTGATGATATTAGGAGTTTTGCCGAAGTAGACGAGATAACTTGCTACTTTAGGGTTCTTGGTATTACTAATGCATGAATGTTGAGTATGCTTTGATTGATAACATGTTGGATAACGCACGATGAAATCTCTAACCAATGCTTCTCTCCCTGATACACGTTTCTATTAATTTGCTTTAGTTTGCTTTAGTTTAATTTAGCTTAATTCACAACATAAAACCCCCCAGATTACTCACGTAACTTAGAATAAATAATAATCACTGCCTCTCTGTGGGAACGAACTTGTTCTTATTCCTATACTTTAAATCTATTTTGGAAGAGTAAGAACTCGATTATTTTGGTTGATTACGACACGACCAAATTTTGGCGCCGCTGCCGGGGAGGCATAGCGGATTGTTATGTATTTTTAGTTTCGTTTTCT
The DNA here is from genome assembly GCA_023531435.1 of Papaver californicum. NCBI lineage: Eukaryota > Viridiplantae > Streptophyta > Magnoliopsida > Ranunculales > Papaveraceae > Papaver > Papaver californicum. The sequence continues at coordinate 1,760,181 of JAJJMC010000419.1, read as the reverse complement.
TTTTATTTTCTTTTTATTTTTCTTGCTGAATTTTTTCCTTTCTAACCGAATTTTGAGAATTTTTTTTCAGGTACTTGTCCATGTACAGTTCACAATATCAAGCGTATAATGGTAATCAATTCAGTTTTCAGTCTCAATTCTATGGCAATTTCCAACCTTACGAGGAGTATAATCACAACCAATCCTTTGGTTATGACCAATACTCCACGTACCCTTTTAATTATGCTTGTGATGGTTTGTCTAAATCTACTCTTGATAGTAATTATGATCATTCACCTATTTTCAACGGGATGAATCAGGTTTAGAAACTCCACCACAAGTAATAGTGTAAAACTACCAAGTTTGAGAGAACTTGGGAGAAGGTTTGAGCAATTGATAGATGACGGGGCATCAGGTGAAGAAATTGCAATAGCTAAAAGAGCTTTGGAAATAGAACGTGTTCGACGTTATTTTATGGGATACAGTGAAGATGAACCTTTCGAAAAGCTTTACATCAATGAGGCCGCTATTCTAAATCCGAATCTGATTTTTAATGATGATGGTGTAGTTGACTTGACTCTTGATCTTAATAATGATCATTCACCCATTCAAAGGGAAGAGTCATGTTCAAGAGATTCCACCGTAGTTAATGGTGGAAGGCGTGCGAATCTCAAAAAACTGTATAAAAAACTATTCAAGTTGGAAGATGACGGAGCACCGGAAGAACTTCTGGAAGAAATTAGTAAGACCATTCGTATGGAAGTTAAACGGCGTTCTGACAAAGGTTGGGAAACCGATGAAGATTCTGATTACGGTGAGTCTGAAAATGAAGAGGAGTGTGTTGAGATTGAAACCGAATTGATTAACACTATGGAAGACCCAATTGAACTTTCCGAGGAGGATATTGATAATGTTAATGCCGAGATTTTTGTTGAGGCAATACAGTCAAAAAGTTTGATAGAGGACCACAACATACAAGAGGTAAGTAATTCATTACAGATTTTTAAAAAAGAGAAGGATTCCACAATTCACGATAATTTAGAAGGTTTGCCTAAACCTTTGTTTCTTAATCCTTTCCCTTTACCTTGTTTTGGCTTGGATTTACGTGCTTCGGAAGTACTATTAGATTATTTTGCTTCTAAATATCCATTGTTGGAAGCACTTGATTCTCATTCTGTACAGGTTAGCAAAGAGGATTCTATAAAAGTTCCCGAATTCTATGTTCTTTATCCACTTCCGGGTGTAGAAAAGACTAAGTGTGGGGGAAACTTCTATCGAGCAATAACTTCACTATTGATTTCGTGTATTAATATTTTTGTGAAGTTAACGTTTGCAATGCAGATTGTTTTATGGGTGGATCCCCAAATTTTCAGATTATTGGTCTACGGGCGATCAGAGAGTCAGGCTGATGACGTTAAACTAAGCGCTAAATGGGAGGCAACCCATTGGTTTTGTATTTCTATCTTTCGTTTTTGATTTTTATTATTACATCATGTTAGAATTTCCCATCTTGACGTTACATTAGAGGATTCAATTTACATTGAGGACAATGTAAAGTTTAAGTGTGGGGGAGTATTTAGGCATATAGATTTTTACGTAGAATTGTTAGGCATACACACATTTGCATGAAAACCTTCAACTTTTAGAGATTTTAGAGTCACTTGGCATATGACTAGCTACGTTTACATACGGATTTCTACTCGAAACAACTGAACTTAGAAATATTAGAGAACTATATTCGGAGTGCTTAGTTTTTGAGAGGCTAGAGCCGACCAAAATGGACCTAAATTGCCGATAGGAGAGTACAGGTTAGACTTGTGATCATTCAATACCCATGAGTGAGGCACCAAACCTTCAATTATACGTTTAGAGTGTTCATCTGCGCTAATTCCGGGTAGAATGATGAGCTACCTAACCTCGCACCATCTCTTGAGTGCTATTTTTTATCAACCATGAGGGTGTCATCAGAGTTGCTAACTTATTCTTGTAGTTTGGTTTGCAGTTGGCATCGTTCTCTCGGCAACGTCCATAGAAACATAGCATCATCAACAAGCGGAACATGAAAAATTTGAAGGAAAGTTGAAGACCATCAAGGTGCAAGCGACAATTCAAAGAGAAAATTAATATTTGAGTAAGCAACAATACAAATAAACATGTTGAAGACTTACAGAAGCGAAAGAAATCGAAAGGTGTGGATTATATACAGATTTAGAGACGAAACGGAACTCACGGGAAGAGAAAAAAACTCACGAATCAAAAAATTGAGAAAAATAGCAAAATTATCCAGGAGATAAGCACACTCACGTAAAAAAAAAAAAAAAAAAAAAAAAAAGAAAAGAAAAGAAAACGTGAAAAAAATAAACGTGAAAAAATGGGCTGAAAACGTGAAAAAGTGCTGCTGAGAACGTGAAAAGAAAAGAGTTACAGTTGAGACTGAAGAGAAAAAGAGTTACAAAGTGTCAAGTTCTACGAAGTTCAAGAGTTCATTATCTACAGTTGATACCGAAGACGTTTCTATGGAATGTTGGGAGAATGGTGCTGATTGTCGATAGGATGAGAAGGTAAGTAACAATTCCCATCTTCGCATAATGGTTGATTTCCTTTCTTAGAGATCACTAGAAAAACAAAAAGGGGTTTTTTCTTGTCCTATTTTCTATGGTATCACATCTTAATATGACTCGGAAGGTTACCTTTCCTTCCTACCTGTCAACATGTGTAGGCCTTCTATCTTTATTCTTGCCTACACATATGTGAGAACCATAGAGTGCGTCCTTTGAGTGTCAAATTCATAAAACCCTATTGGTGAGGCAGAAATATTCGGTCACTCTCGAACTGGGACTCTTTTATTTGGTGGTTTTCTCCAAACTCAAGGATTAAGCATGAGAATAATGTTCTTTATATTTCTGACTTCTTATTGTTGGTATGTAGAAACTTTATGTCTTCGTAGCTTTTCGGAAGCAGGTGCTTTGGAATTTTTAAAAGTTGAAGTAGGTTTTGTGGGTACATCTCTGGTAAACCCTCACGAGACTATAACTCGTCCACTAGGGACACCTAGGGGTTTAAAGGCTTGTTGCACATGCTAAGTGCAGCCGTTTACTCGACGAAACGGAGTTGTATTTTTATTCTTTTTAGTTTAGTTAGATTGATAGTTTGCTCGAGGACTAGCAAAAGGCAAGTGTGGGGGAATTTGATAGGTGCATAATTCACACATATAAAGTAGTTTTTCCTGAACCTTATTTGCTATATTTGAGTGAATTACTAGGTATTTTGATTACTTTTGTAGTTTTGTTAGTTTTTCAGGTTACAGCTCAGAAACCTACAGAATGGAGCTTAAAAGCTAGAATCACCGAGGAGCCAGTGAAACTCTGCTTAAAATAGGCCTTCCACATACCACAGTGTAGGGAATTGAATTACAAAGCCAATGGTGAAACAATGAAGTTATTCTGATCAAAATTGAGGAAGATATGGGCAAAGCCCCGAAGTGGCTTATTTGGCCTACGCAGCCAGCGGCCAGACGCAAGTGCAGCTGAAGCATGTTGCGGTAATGTGCTAAGTCATGATTTGAAGGGCTAGAATGGTTTGATGGGCTAGTGTATAGCCTTGGTGGGTTATTATCTATGTTTTGGACATCATATGGGTTTAGGAAAGGATTTGGAGCTGATATACCTTGTTGGAGTGAAATATGGATACTTAGCACATTTCCTAGTTCTACTAGGATTGGCTAAGTGGCTAACTCGAATTCCACATGAAGAAATTAGGCCTTTCTCGTGGGAAGCCTATTAGAGGGGTAGATATAACATATATTGAAGGCCCAATGGTGTATTGTAGGTCAGGTTCATCATCAAAGGCTCTAGCACTCAAGTTGGCCACTCTACACAAGCTTGGGCGTAACTATTTTGGGCTTTTAAGCCAAGGCGCAACAAATTTCGGGAATTGGCCAAAATTCTCACATACTTCTCATGCTAGGAATCAATAAATGGCTGGACACTAAGACACATGCAATGAATTTAGGAAAAGGGAAAGAAGGCAGGCCACACAAGCTTGGGCGCAACTATTTTCGGCCAAAAGCCAAAACATAAGAGAACTCGGATTTCTGCCTAAGCTAGGATACGCAACTATTTTAGGCTTTTGTAATAATATAAATAGCTAAGTTTCCAGGAGTTTTTGGACACAATTCAGTATACAATTTAGTTCTTAGACGGAGAAAGAAAACAGAGAAGAAGAGGAGAAAACAGGCGTTTTGGAAGCTGCTGGCTACTTCCGCAGCTGCGCCTAGTAGCTTCGATCATCTTCCGGGTTTGAGTATTTATTTCTTAATTATTTTCCATTGGTTTTAAGAAACCCATGATGAGCTAAACCTTTCATATTGGTTAGGGATGTAATCTGATGTTTGAAGACATGTTTATTAATTGAATGGCGCATATCTCATAATTTCATGATGTTCTTAATATCGTTCATGTTCTACTAAGTATAATGATATATGATTGATTGCTGATTTGTTTGAGTCTAGAATCAAGTGAATAGGCATTGATATCTATAACTAGACTGGAGTTCTGAGAGTCGATTCTGTCGACGGACTCCAGTTACAAGTAGTATAACATATTTGCTAACGATACTTAAAATTGCCATGCATGTATGTGTAGAAGCTTGACCTAAATTAAATCCGAATGGCGAATTGCGTCGGGTTATTTAGATTAACCTCAACTCACAAACACCATAGCTATCATTGGATTAAACTCGAGTGGAGGTACTCACTCAGGTTATCCGGTGCTAATAATTCAAAGGGTGGAGGTACTCATTCTTTGATGATATTAGGAGGTTTGCCGAAGTGGACGAGATAACTGGCTACTTTATGGTTCTTGGTATTACTAATGCATGAATGTTGAGTATGCTTTGATTGATAACATGTTGGATAACGGACGATGAAATCTCTAACCAATGCTTCTCTCCCTGATACACGTTTCTATTAATTTGCTTTAGTTTGCTTTAGTTTAATTTAGCTTAATTCACAACATAAAACCCCCCAGATTACTCACGTAACTTAGAATAAATAATAATCACTGCCTCTGTGTGGGCGAACTTGTTCTTATTCCTATACTTTAAATCTATTTTGGAAGAGTAAGAACTCGATTATTTTGGTTGATTACGACACGACCAGTGACTTGATTTTTCACCCGTATCTAACCCGTCGTAGGACGGGTCGGGTCGGGTCTGACCCGACTTTTCGGCGGGTCGGGTGTGGGTGGGTGCGGGTCACCTGCCCAGACCATTGAGTAGAAGTAGAATCTTCTCATCCTCTGTGTAAAGTTCCTACTCTTCAGTCTTCGTTTCTAGATTCTTCATTAGTCATTACTGCTTTCTGTTCTCTCTTCTTTTTCTCTCTCTGTAACTGCTTCCCTCATCGATTAGTCTTCATCCTCTATAGCAGCTTTCCGTTCATACTGATTACCATGATGATGATCTTCATTTTTTCATGTTTAGATTTCTCAGTTAGTCTAATTTTTATTGAGATCATTTTTTTTATTTGATTTAATTTTTTATTGATTCGTTAGTATACTTAAGACTTGATTAATCTTGATGTCGTTTCAATCTAAGGAGGTTTGGTAAAGTTTCATGGAAATTTTAGGGTTTCTGGACGTTCTAATTCCTAGGATTAATCTTTGATGTCGTTTTAATCTTTTGTTATGTAATTGAGTTGTAGTTGATGATGAATGGATAATCAAATGCTTGTTACGATTGAATTCTCCCTGTTTTTCTAATTCCTCTTTTCAACAAATTGAAAACCTCCATCAAAACGTTAGAAACCCTAAGCCTAAAATTATCAACCTTTCAAACACTCCGCAGATTCACCCTATGAAAACTGTGAATTCCCTCACTTTCAATTCATTATTGAAGGTACACACACTCTCTGCAATTTTCAATTTCTTCATCTTTTTTTTTTCTGAATTTGAATTTTTGATTTTGGTTGAAAGTTAAGAGAACTAAAACTGAATCATCCTGACTTGCTTTAGTAATTATACTTTGCTGAGCCAGAAATCAATGGTTATTATTGTTGTTCAGGTCTGAATTTCAATGTCTTCCATACATATGAGTACACTTAAAGGAGTGGAATGACATCAAAGTAGGGATTTATGTAGCTCAGATCTTATGAAGAACATTTATATTCTGTAATCGGTGTGGTAGTTTTAATCGTCTCTTGGATTTATAGGTTTAGGGATGTTTATATTTGGTTGTTGCTATCATTTGGATGATTCGAACTTCAACATCCATGAGTTTATCAATGAATTTATCTGAGGTTCTGAAATGAGAGTCGTTGATTGAGGTGTTTCCAGCTATTTTCGAGGTGGTTTGATTTTGCATGTTTTAAGAAATGATGTTTCTTGAATTATTCAGTTGTAATCAATTTCATTTTGTTGTTGATTTTGGAAAAATTAACTTTCTTGACGAAGGAATTCACTAATTTAGTAGTAATTAAGCTTTATAACTGATAATTTGATTCTCTCTTTTAGAAATTGATTTTCTGGCGGGTGGGCGGGTCGGGTCGGGTGAGAGGAGCTATCACCCGCACCCAACCCGCCAGAAGACGGATTTAAAAAAACGCACACGACCCGTTCATCGGCGGGCCGGGTACAGGTCGGGTAAAATTGGAAGGGCACGGGTCGGGTGGGCGGGTTGGGTCGGGTTTGTGCAGCCCTATATCTGAGTGTTTTAATAAAAATCCTTCTATTTAAATATGTGTTCTATTTCTTCAATGAGCGGTAATAATCCGGTGACTAAGGCAAAGAAGGAAGCTATTCACATATGTTTGGTTGGCAAAATTCTTTTTGCTATTTTATAAACTATTAATTTTATTTAACTCATTATATCATTATAATAATATCATTTTTATTAGATAAAATAGTTTTTTTAATTTACTGTTATTCAATTTGATAGATTATACTTAGAATAATTTCTTTGATAATCTATACTTAATATTTACAGTTGAATGTTTGGAAACCTTACCGATTAATAGTGAGTTAATACGAAAAAGAACCTACTAATAACTTTTATTATATTAATTTGTTAACCAACCAAATAAATGAAATAACGGAATCCAAGCCTTAGTCTATTCTTTTTAAATCTTGAAATCATTTCCAACTTGTTTAAATACATTTAATTTATTTTTGAATCAAAATCCCAAATCACATTGCTTGCTTTCATTAGTTTAAAAAGTGAAATTTAGGTCTAAAATAAATCTTCATAAATCTAAGTGAACGAACCTTTTTACCACTTCTACAAAATCTCATCAATCGAAAGGTTTTCGATCAATGTTTTCCACAAGAAAAGTTGTACTTTTGGACAGTGTCCACATGAACTTAGTTGGTGGTAAAGGTGTTCGATGCAATTGATTGAAGATGCTAGCTAGTCCTGCCTTTGTATTTTGAAGCTTCGGTGGATTTCCTGATTGATATCCGGTGGATTTCCTGATTGATATCCGTATACTTTTTTATTTTTTGGCTTGATACATACCTTGAAATTGAGTCTTTAGCTTTGATTGAGTCTTTTAGTATAATCCAGTCTCTGGCCATGAAGGACTAGAGCTAATAGTGCTAATACTGCTATTACAAAGGTTACAAAAAAATTTAATAAAGATACACTAGGAATTACAAAGTCAACTAGATTAAACTAAGGTAATGAAAACTAGAAAAGAGAATACAAATTCGCTTGAAGTGAAAATGCAATAAACTGAAGAAAAAAACTTGAGAAGTAAAAGAGTCGAGTTCAACTAGATTACCTGAGAACTTACAAATAAACTTAATCTAAGTAAACTATCTACTACAAAAAAAAAAAAATCTGAAAGGGAAAGGAGTTTACTTAGGGCCCACTCCGGTGGATCAAACTGGATTTGAGGAAGGATACAAACGATAAAGGGGGACCAACTTAGAGAGGATAATTCCATTCAATAGTAAATTCATAACAAGGATAGGAATGAAATAGATCAAAACTGATTATGAGAACATAAAAAGGTTTATTTACTTGTACTCTGGTAACAAAAGGACTGAGCAAAGCAAGAAGTCTCAAGATCAAATCGGAACCCATCCTGGAAATGGAGGTGGATGCAATCATTTTAAATCCCTACTTGAACACAAACCATAAAAATGAAGGATAATTGGTCAGTTCTTAAACTCAAAAGAACCCCTTGATTTCTTTATTATGATTTTTATAAACTGGGGTAAATCAATTGTTTTGAACAACACGAAGGTACAAAACATTTCATTTGAAAACGTATTTTTTAAAACGAGTTAGTAGAGAAGGTTTTGAAAAAAAAAAATTTAAAGAACACAACAAATACAGTTTTTGAAAAAGAGTTAGAAGAAAAGATTTGAAATCAATTTTTTGAGAAACAAAAGAAAAAAAGATTGAAAAAACAGGAAAACCCAACCGACAGAAGAGAATCAGGGGAGTTGATTTGGTTTAGACGACCAAAAACAAGGATTTACTGCACCAAATAACAATAAAAAAAAGGAGATCAATTATCAGCAATATCCATTCTAATCATAATAAAAAAAATGTATTGAGCAAAAACCATACCGGGTACCTAGAAAAGATAGCAAATGAAAATTAAAATCAGTATGGTTGCAAAACTATATGGAACCACCTCGTATCCTTCCCCTTTTCTCCAGATCACCACCACTGTGAGACCCTTAAGTAAACCACTGAGGGTTTACTCTGAAGCCGCCGTCAGTAAAAGTTTTCTATATCTAGGGTTCACTGTATAAAGAGGAAAGAGAGTCTCTTGTGTATTTATGAAGGCTATTGATAAAAAGGCATGCATATCATTAGAGTTGCTGCCTTACCTTTCGACTTGTCTATAAGAAAGAAAAAATCAAAGTATTTAATTGAAATGCGTAAAGTTCGGTTATGAGTTCATTTAAGCATCAAAAAGTTTGATTAAGAATATACAAAGGTTCGGTTAGGAAACACGAGACACAATTTTCTCCTAACCCATTGTTCTTCAACCTAAAATTTCGGTTAGGAGAAAAACCAATATACTCCTAACCGAGTTGTTCTTGGTGTTCTTTGATCCTAAAAGTTCATTACCTCATCTAGGTTTTTTTCTTTTATAAGTCTCCTAACCGAACATGGGTTTGCAACTACCATTTGAACCCCTATTTTGATGATTATAATTGGATTTATCAATTAAAAACGTATAAAAATCAAGGGTTTTTTTCCCATAAAATACCTTCTGATGTGCATCTTAAAACAATTAGGATTTGGTTTGCAAGCTAAAAACTCGGTTTCGGTTACAACTTCTGATGTCAGTTCTTCACCTTAGGGTGGATTTAATTGAGTTGCAATTGCTGGAATCCGTGGATTTGGAATTGTATCTCGACCATAACGTTCATAACGAGTCATTTTAAGATAGGGTTAATCGACGACGAAATTTTATGGATCAACAATTAATTGACGATAAAAAATGTTTATAGAAAAAGGAAGAAGAGGAGATTATTATTATTTTTTTGAAATTAGATCTGTTGAGAGAAGGATTTTTAATTCTGGTTTTGTTATTAGATTTAGATATAAAGGTAGATTAGGTTAGTTTTATTTTGGAGTAGATCAGATTAGTTTAAGTCAGGGGTAACTTAGTCATTTACTAGGAGTTAAGACACCCCTTATCATCTAAGGATAAATGGTCTAATCATTTAAAGTCCCCCTCAAATTTGGACCTGCCATTCCACAAGCCCATATTATTAGTACCAAATTCATTATATATACTGGGTGAGGCGCGAAGGTAGAGACTAGAGATGTTAGAGACTTGGAGTCCCAAGAGAGAGACAGGGTAAAACGATGGTTGTTCTGCGTTCAAGTACAAAGGGAATTATCGGTTATTATGATCATGTGCTTGATGCCAGCGTTAGATCTAACTCCAAAAGATTATGTTCGACGAAGTTGTCTGACTGGTAATTCTATTTAATTCTTACAAGAATGACTCGTCTAGCGAGTTTGAGTAAAGTAGGTTATAGTTTGGTGCATTTTCTTCTTCCTTTTCTTTTCTATGGATGAACTCATATGCATGTACCTGCTTAGTAATATATAAGAATGTTGCCGCTTTGCTTGTTTACTATCTTTGTCGTGCTCACTTACCTTTTGTCAGTATGTTTATGCTTTTACGGTCAGCTTAGGCAGTACTCGTTTTAGACTTTTGAGTGATTTTGTTTTCAGGTATGAATTGAATGAGACAGAATTGTGATTTTGTATTGTATTTCTTTCTTACCAACTTGATGTAATTTTGAAAGTAGTAAATAAAGGTTCGATTCTCGAACTTGTGAAGGTAATGATTTTAGAAAATAATGATTCTAATTAACTCTAGAAAATTCCAGGAGTAAGAAAAAGACTAAATAACCTAAAGATGATTTTTGAATAATTTTAAAAGGACCAGGAATCAGGAATCAGGTAATTCTAACAACCTATGTGATTAATCAGATAATTCTTTTTAAATTAATTGAAGCGCAAGTAATTGC